>WEKX01003089.1:35707-60312 GCA_013390025.1 Pitta sordida
TTTATCCCCAGCTTGGTGTCATCCGCAAACTTGCTAATAGTAGACTCCATCCCTTCGTCCAGATCATCAATAAAGATATTGAACAGGACAGGTCCCAACACTGAACCCTGAGGCACCCCACTAGTGACCAGCCTCCAACCGGACACAGCACCATTAACCACCACTCTCTGAGCTCTGTTATCCAACCAACTCCTGAGTCACCTGCACTGAAGGGATTCCACAACACCTGGGCACCACAGCCACTTCTGTCCCACTAATTTTTTTATATCTCACAGTTTCCAGGGACAACATTTGTATTGAGGCCTTCCCCCGTTTTATCTAATTTAAAACCTGTGACCTAGTGGGGTCTGATGGAACCAAAGACATTCGCTGTGGAACCTCATGGAACGAAAGGAAACCATGGGGCACTGTGGAACCTCATGAAATCATAGGACCATTCTAACACTGCAAAACCCTGTCATGGTTTAAGCTCAGCCTGCAGGGAAGTCCATTGCAGATCCTCACTCACACCCTCACCAGAAGGATCAGGGAGAGAAATGGAAGGAGAAAAGCTGGAAAAACTGTGGGTTGAGATAAAAGACAGTTTGATAGGGAAAGCAAAGCTGCACACAAAAGCAAAGAAAAACAAAGAATGAGTTCAGCACTTCCTATGGAAAGCAGGTGTTCAGCCATCGCCAGGAGAGCAGGGCCCTCATCCTATGGAACAGTTACTTGGGAAGACAAAGGCCATCCCTCCAAATCCTCCCCTTCCTCCTTCTTCCCCTCACATTATATACTGAACATGATGAGATATAGTGTGGAATATCCCTTCAAACAGTTTGGTTCACCTATCCTGGCTGTGCCTCCTCCCAGCCTCCCAAATTCCTTGCCAGTGTGGCCGTAGGAAAAGCAGAAAAGGCCTTGGCTCTGTGTAAGCCCTGCTCAGCAATGGCAAATACATCTCTGTATTATCCACCTTGTGTTCAGAACAAATCCAAAACACAGGCCTGTAGCAGCCACAGGGAAGAAAATTAACTCTTCCTTAGCTGAAACCAGCACAACTGTTACCAAACTAGTTCTAGTTTTTAAAAAGAAAGAGTCTCAGCAGCAATGGGGGAAGATGTTCGAGAATTCTTTTCACTTTAGTCTTACAGTGTTGGATGTCTACATTGAAATCCATTTTAGTGCAGTGGTGAGTGTCCCCCACCTCTCATGCTGGAGACCAGGGGTTTGATTCCCACTGGGGAGGCAGTGGTGCCATTTAAGAGTTGGACTCGATGATCCTTGTGGGTCCCTTCCGAATCACAATATTCTGTGATTCTGTGATCTGTGCCTAATAGCCCTGTGCTATTTCCCTGTATCAGTCATTACTATGTTCTCACAGATGTCTTAGTTCAGAAATCAAGGACTGTGTCACAGTAAAGAATTATGTACATTAGAACATAAGAATTATGTACATTAGCAAAGAATTATAGTACATTATGACCTGAAAACATATTTGAGGTCCTCTCAAGGAAAAAAATACTCCTTAGATCTGGAGCCATATCCAAGTAAGTCCATGGAAATACATATTACATATGCATGTCTTCAGAAAATGTAATGAATATGCAACAGAAATCTGATGGCTATGCATTCTCTCATGACTATAACCTGGTCTATGAGGTTGCTGGGTGTGCATGCTTTATGGAGCTCTCCTCATGCACCCAGTGTGCTGAATGAAGTAATGTTGGCTTTCTAACCCCAAAAACTGGTTGCAGAATTTCTTGTGAATGTTGACTTTCTAACCCCAAAAACTGGTTGCAGAATTTGTTGTGTTATTTACAGTGACAGAACCTCATGGAAACAAGGGACCATTGTGACACTACAGAACCCTGTGGAACCAAAGGGACCCTGTGACACTGGCAGTCCTTATGGTACCAAAGGGATCCTGGGATACTGGGACGCCTCACGGTGCCCAGGTGTTGTGGAATCCCTTCAGTGCAGGTGGCTCAGGAGCAACTGAAATTGGAGCTGCAGGATGAGCTGTGGGTGACTGGACCTCAGACAAAAGGTCATGAGCTGCTGAGCCTGGAACAACCAAGTGACTGGAGACTCAGAGACATGGCAGGAGCCAAGGGCTCAGGAAGTAAAGAGAGGCTTTAATGAGCTTAGAGTGTGAGGGGGTAAAAACATGCAGGGTCCTTTGTTGGGAGTCCCTCCTTGGAGGCACCACCTCAGGCTGATTCTTTATTACTGTGCCAGGTACAATTTTTTTTCTTGTTTCTTAAGATATCAGAGATATTGCCATGGGAAACCTGGGATTGAACCAGTGAGGAAACCTGGTCTCACTGTGAGAGCTGGGTGTTTAGGTGTCACACAGGACCTGCTGGGTCACTGGAGCTGCTGCTGTGCAGGAGCCTCAGTGCCAGCAGAGACAGTCGGGCTGGTGAGAGAGGGACTGGGAGTCCCTGGGCATGGTCAGACTGGGAAGTTTCCCCCTAACAGTGTGAGGGGATCTCCTATACAGGGAACAAAAAGGGCCCTGAGCTGCTCTTTTCATCATGGGGAGTAGCCAGAGAGGCACCAGGTGTGCAGGGGCTGAAGAGGGGAGGGACAGGGACATGGGAACACACACAGGGACATGGGTACACACAGAAATGGACATGGGAACACTGAGATGGACACAGAGGGTGTTGCTTTGCTGAAGGAGTTTATTAATCATCCAAGGGAAATTCCAAGGCTCCCAGGGGATCAGGGAGGACCTCCAGTGATTTTCATCTCCTCATGCTGCTGGAGGGGGACAGGACACAGGTGTCACCACCAGTTCCAGTCCTGAAAGACAGAGAACAAAATATCACCCCTGCTGTCCACTGACGCATGAGAGGGGCCTTATCGCCACCTCATGGAGCCCTGGATAAACCTGGGACAAGACTTGGATCCTAAGATCCATGTGACTCCCAGATCTCCTCACCCTGGAATGCCCCAAAATCTCCCAATGCTGCCTTCCTGCCCTCACAGGGGCCCTGGGGGTCCACAGAGACACCAAGTGCGACGAAAGGCTTAGGGGGCAGCTCTGTCCACCTCCCCCAGGACATGGATCAGGGACAGCTCTGCTCTCTCAAAGCTGTTCCCACTCCAGAGGGCTCAGGGATCCCACAGGACCCACCAAGGACACTTCGGGGGACCGAGGACCCGTCAGTATTTCTCACCTGGGAATCCAGAGAGGCAGCCAGGCATCACTCACGCACAAGTTCCACCTGGTCAGCCACGGGGGGCTGGGGAGAGAGATGGGGTTAGAGAAAGACATGTGTCAAGGGGCACACTGGGATGTACTGGGACACACAGGGGTTCCCCAGAGGGTCGTGGCCATGAGAGGGAAGGATCTGGGCCCAGCAGAACTTGAGGTACCCACCTCAGACGTCTTCACTCAACCAACTTTGATCTCTCCCTGCAAAGAGGTCGTGACTTGTCACTGGTCACTGGGGTATCCCCCAGTTTTAGCAAGGGATGAGGGCACCAAACTGCCCCCCAGTTCCCACACCTGTTCCTCCCCAATGCCAGTACTTACCCCAGCACATGACCCTCCACCTATGATGCCTCCCTGGGAAAGGACAGCAAAGCGGTCAATGGCATCCTGGCCTGTATTAGAAACAGTGTGGTCAGTCGGACTAGGGAAGTTATCTTTCCCCTGTACTTGGAACTGGNGATGGATGGAGCATGGTGCCTGTGGTTCCACACTTGTGGACCTGATCCCTGGGTGGGCGTTTGCTTGGGAGTTGGACTAGATGATCCTGTGGGTCACTTCCAACTCAGAATAACCTGTGAACCTGTGTTAATCAGCACTGGACTCTGTCGAGCTGTGGGAGGCACTCAGGTGTCCCCAGCCCCCCAGGGCTGCCCCTGCTCTGAAGAGAAAAATCCCTTTTGCTCTCACCCGTCCCACTATGTCCAGTTCCCCCCTGCGATTCCTGATCCTACGGGGACCAGGATGGGAGACAAGGAGAGTGGGAGGAATTCGGGGCCTCCAAGAAGGAGGAGGGCGGGGGGGGGAGACATGGTGAACCGGGAAAAATTGGAGAGAGAGGTGATGAAAGAACAGGGCTGTGGGGGGATGCAGGTGAGGAGGTGGGAATTCCAGTGGAGGAGATATGGGGAATGAAGAAGGAGTAGCTGTTGGCAGGAGAAAGGAAGGGAGCAAAATTCAAGGGGATTGTGAGTGGGGAGTCAAGGAAGGGGATGTGGGGAAACTACTACTATGGGTAATAGGAAGGGGAATGAACTGAGGGGAAAGGTGAGATGAAATGGATTGGGAATGGTGCACTGTGGGGGAGTACTGGGGTGTACCGGGATGTGTGGGAATACAGTGGGGGGGCCTGGGGAAATGGCCTCCGCAGGAAACACTGGGATGCATTGGGATGCCCTGGAGGGCTGTGGACATTAGAAGGGAGGATCTGGACAAAACAACTTCTGGTGCCCAGCTGGCCACTCGACTCTCCACCAAGAATTCCCTGTAAAGAAACCGTGAAATCTCACTGGGGGGATCCTCATTCCCAGGAAGGGATGGGAGGTGCAAGCTGCCCTCCAGTTCCAGGCTGTGTGCCCCCCAACTCCAGGACTTACCTCATAGCAGTAACCACCACTGGCATTGATGAGGGGTTTTGGAAGGAGAGCAAAGGATTGGTCAGGATTGGTCCTTGTGGGGTTGTTGGGGGCACACAGGTGTCCCCAACCGCTGTCCCATGTTTACCCCACACAAATGAGTCTTTGAGACTGGGGTTCCCAGGGGCTTTGGGGACACCCCTGCAGGGTGAAAGGCAAAGAACTAAGGGGAAGGAGTGAAAGAGAGACCCTGGGAATCTTCTGCAGGAGGACATTTCCCAGTTTTTCCCAGTTTAGCCTGGCTAGTGCTTGTCCCAATTCAGCCCAATTTGGAGCTTGGCCCTGTTTGTCCTAATTGGACTCAATCTGGGCTTGGCCTAATTCAACCCATTTTGTGTCTGACCTTTATCCTTGGATAGGAAATAGAGAAGATCCTGGAGGGATGCCTAAAGGGATCAAGAGGATGGGATGGGGAGTCCCAAGGAGGGATATCTGGGAGCAGCAAGACCAGAAACAGATGGCACTGTCCGAGGGTGGAGCCAGAGCTCACCATCGCATGAGGAATGGGAGCTACAGCACCAGGGTTTTAATTTTAGGAAAGGAAAGGACAGGGGGAATTGTAGCAGGGAGAAAGTGGCATTCCCTAGAGCTGGAGGCGTTTTGAAGTCCCAGAGGAGACTGTGGATTGGGAAGGGGCCCGATCCCTGAGCATCCCAGTGCCATCAGGGTCTCACCTCAGCATCTGCCGTGGTCCACAGCAGGATGGTGAAGAGCAGAGCCACACTGAGCACAGCCACCTTCATCTTCTTCTCCGAGTGGGGAGTGCTGGGTGAGGCTGGAGAAAGTGAGGAGCACATTTATCTCTCTCGGGACTCCTCCCTGTGCCCTCCCTGAGAGCCCCAGGGCAAAGCCTGGCCTGGCACAGACCCCAGCCCTGGCCACAAGCCCAGCCCTGGCACAGAGACTATCCTGCATCCAGACCAGATCCAGTCACCTTCCCTGGATCTGTCCAGATTCCTGCACGGGGCAGTGAACCCTGGAAAGGCCCTGGCAGCTGGGAGTGCTATGGAGGGGAGGCGGGGAGCAGAAGGCAGCTGAAAATCCTGTCAGGACAACCTGCACTCCGACACAATCCATCCTCCAACAGCCCCAGACCAGATCCCTCCATCTCCCAGTGCACCTCCCCTCCCAGAGCTTTCTCTCCAGGATCTCCCAGAACTGATCTCAGCCCCAAACCCATCAAGTCTGAGAAAAAAGGTGCCTTTTCCCACTCCAGCCTCTTGGCTTAGCTGAGGGACTGGCACTCACCAGGGAACGCGGGGAGGTGGGAGATAAACAGGGTCACGGCCAAGGGGAACAATGAGATTTTCCATCCTTATGGGACACTGACGGTACAGAACTGACCTGTTGTGAGGCATCTGGGAAAACATTTCAGATGAGTGACTTGACTATTTGCACTGGATTTTCCTGAGGAGCCGGCAGTGACCTGGAAGAATTTCCTGTTGCCTATGTCTGTTTTCTGCCTCATTTACTGGATAATTGGGGAACACTGGCTGAGGACAGGCTCAGGGCAGGTGAAGCTGCTCAGGTGGGGCATTTACAGCCCCTCAGCACTAAAGTGATGTTCTTGCCTCCACCACAGAGAATTCCCTCACATCCTGGATACCTCCCTGACTGGGAGTTTGCATGATCTCACTTGAAGGGATTCCTGTCCTTCCCACTCAGAAGAAGCTGCTTCTAGAGGCTGAGGAGAAGTGCCCCATTCCAAATCCCACCACCCATGCCCATATCCCCAGCTTGGCTCCATACCCCTAAATTCCCAATTGTTGCCCCAGACTCTGACACTGGAGAGACCCACTGAGGATTTGCTAGCCTAGAGGTTGGCTGAAATATTTTTACATCTCTCCCAAGTCATTCTCAGTTTCCAGAGATCCTTCCTGGTTCATTCCAGATCCTTCCAGAGCCCCTCTCTTTTCCTCCCCAGTGTTCACGGTTGTGGAATGGTGCTCCAAAGGTGCAGGACAGGCCCAGCCATGTGGCAGAAGCAGGGCTGGGGCCCCCTCATTCCCCATCTCCCAATGTTCCCTCAGGACCCTACACTTGTTTGGGTTGAGGCCCCAGATCCTTGATGGGGGCAACCATTGGAGGAAACTGCCCGTGTTCCTTGTTGTCCAGAAAAAACGGAAGCAGGGCACAGCCAGAGGAATTTGATGGTCAATGTCTCAGAGTCCCGATGGACACCAGTAACCAGTGGTGTCCCTCAGGGTCCGTACTGGGACCAGTGGTATTTAATATCTTTGTTAATGACACAGATGAAGGGATGGAGGGCACCTTCAGCAGGAGATACTGAGCTGAGCCATGCAGGTGACACATCTGAGGGCTGGGATGGCATAGAAAGGAACCAGGACAAGCAGGAGAAATGGGCTAATGAGAATCTTATGAGATTCAACAAGACCAAGTGCAGCTGTTGCTCCTGGGTTGAGGCAACACCTGGTATCAATCCAGGCCAGGGAGTGAAGGGCTGGAGAGTCCCCTGGGAGAGGGATCTCAGGGTACTGATGCATGACAAAGCCTAGAAGCCCCCCTTGTCCTGAGGTCGTTCCAAGCACTGTAGTCAGGAGTGGCAGAGGGAATTCTGCCCCTCTGCCCCCTCAGGTAAGACCCCAGCTGCATTGCTGTCTCCAGCTCTGGGGTCCCCAGCACAGAAGGCACATGGAGCTGTTGGAGCCAGTCCACAGGAGATGCTGCATCCACAAGGATTCCCTGAGGGCTGGAGCACCTCTGCTCTGCAGACGGGCTGGGACAATTGGGGTTGTTCAGCCTGGAGAAGGGAAGGTTTCAGGGACACTCCAGAGTCGCTTCCAGGGCCTAAAAGGACTCCATGAGAGCTGGAAAGAGATTTTGGGTAAGTACCTGTAGTGATGGGAGAAGGGGGAATGTCTTCCCACTGACAGAAGGCAGGGTTAAATGCGTATTGGGAAAAAATTCTTTGTGTGGGGGATGAGGGCCTGGACCAGGTTGTCCCGAGAAACTGTGGCTGCCCCATCCCTGGAAGTGTTCAAGACCAGGTTGGACAGCGCTTGTAGTACCCTTCCATAGTGGTGGCACAGAGTGAGGTTTAATGTCCCTTCCAACCCAAATAATCAAAACAGGAAATTCTTCCAGGTCACTGCCGGCTCCTCAGGAATATCCAGTGCAAATAGTCAAGTTAATCACCTGGAATGTTTTCACGGCTGCCTCACAACAGGTCTCTTCTGCATTGTCACTGTCCCGTAAGGATGGAACATCTCCTGGAAATGTCAGGAAATGTCAGTGGAGAATTGAGGCTCTTGCAGGTCCTGGGAGGCCCCGATCAGTGACTGCCCTTGATCTCTGCCCATGGGAGTCACACCTGACAGGGGCCTCGGAGCCAGGACAGGATTGAGGGACACTGGGGCGGGAAGGTCTCATCCTGCTCCGGGACAGTGCTGGAAGGAGGAGGGCTGGGCAGGGACGTGGCTGGGGACAGGGCTGCTGGGGGAGCTGCGTCCCAGTGCCAGCCCAGTCTGGAGCCAGAGTCCTGCTGGAGGTAGAGCCACTGGGACCCCCCCCATCTGGGGCAGCTCAGCAGAGCAGGACTTGGGGAATCAGAGAGGACACGATGGTTCCAGGTGGGACAAGAGGAGGGCCACGACAGGGAATCTTGCCCTCTGGGTTCTCCTCAGGAGAGCATGGATGTGCCTGGACAAGTTTGGAGCTGCAGTGCCAGGAAATGGGCTGGAGCTGGGCACTGGGACCACCCCAGCATTCGCCCAACTCAGGTCTCATCTCCTGGTGCTCACCATTGGATCCATTCCACAGTGTTCCCAGTGCCTCCAGAGACTGGAGGTCCCAGTGACCTGGCTTTTCCCATTGGCCTTGATCCTGTTTATCTCCCACCTCTCTGTATTCCCTGATCCTGATAGTTCCCTGATCCTAGAGTCTCGTTGCCCCAAGGAGAGGGGTCAGTGCCAGTCTCCTGGTTAAGCCAAGGGGCTGGACCACAAAAAGACTCTTTTTTTTCCCCAAACCTGTTGGTTTTGGTGTTGGGGTCAGCTCTGGGGTGCCCTGGAGGGAAAGTTCTAAGAGGGGAGGGGCCCTGGGAGATTGAGAGATCTGGTTTGGGGCTCTTGGAGGATGGATTGTGTTGGAGTCCTGGTTGTCTCAACAGGATATCCAGCTACCTTCTGCTCCCTGCCCAGCCTTCTTGTTACCTCTAGGTGTCAGGACCATTTCAGGGTTCGCTGCCCCATGTAGAAATCTGGACAGATGCCCGGAAAGGTGGCTGGAATTGTGCTGCAGGCAGGATCGACTCTGTGCCAGGGCTGGGATTGTGGCCAGGGCTGGGGTCTGTACCAGGCCAGGCTTTGCCCTGGGGGCTCTCAGGGAGGGCGCAGGGAGGAGTCCTGGGAGGGATAAATGAACTCAGCTTCTACAGCCTCACCCAGCACTCCCCACTCGGAGAAGAAGATGAAGGTGGCTGTGCTCAGTGTGGCTCTGCTCTTCACCATCCTGCTGTGGACCACGGCAGATGCTAAGGTGAGACCATGATGGCACCGGAATGGGCTCAGGGATGGGGTCCCATCCCAATCCAGGGTTGTCCCCAGGACTCCCATACACTCCCCCAGCCCTCGGCAATGCCACTTTCTCCCTGCTACAATTCCCCCTGTCCTTTCCTTTCCTAAAATGAAACTCCTGATTCTGCAGCTCTCATTCTTAATGGGATGATCCCAGCTGTTTCTGCTCTTGTTGCTCCCAGATTTTAACATTTTTAATCCTCCCCATCCCATCATCTTGGTCCCCTCAGGAATCTCTCCAGGATCTTCTCTATTTCCCATCCAAGGATAAAGACCAAACCAAAATTGGGCTGAACTAGGCCAAACTCAGACTGAGTCAAATTAGAACAAACAGTACCTATCTCCAAATTGGGCTGAATTGGGACAAACTGGGAAATGTCCTCCTGCAGAAGATTCCCAGGGTCTCTCTTTCACTCCTTCCCCTTAGTTCTTTGCCTTTCACCCTGCAGGGGTGTCCCCAAAGCCCCTGGGAACCCCAGTCACAAAGACTCCTTTGTGTGGGGTAAACATGGGACAGGGGGTGGGGACACCTGTGTGCTGCCCCATCCCCACAAGGACCAATTCTGACCAATCCTTTTCTCTCCTTCCCAAGCACTTCATCGATGGCAGTGGTAGCAACTGCTATGGGGTAAGTCCTGGAGTTAGTGGGCACACCCATACCAAATTTCCTCCAGTTCACCATGTTCCCCACCCCCCTCCTCCTTCTTGGAGGCCCCGAATTCCCCCCACTCTCCTTGTCTCCCACCTTGGTCCCTGTAGGATCAGGGATCCCAGGGGAAACTGGACAGAGTGGTACAGGTGGAAGTAGAAGGGATTTTTCTCCTCAGCCCTGGGGGGCAGCCCTGGGGGGCTGGGGACACCTGAGTGCCTCCCACAGCTCAACAGGGGCCGACCCTGATTAACCCTATGCTGTCCTTCCCCAGAGAAGACGTAATGGCTGTCATGGCAGGTGTTCCATCCGCAGGGGTCTTAGCAGGGGGAGGTTCATGTGCTGGGGTAAGTACAGACACAGGGGAGGAACAGGAGTGGGAACTGGGGGGCAGTTTGGTCTCCCCATTCCTTGCTGGGTGTGGGGACACCCCAATGACACCTCATGGTCTCTCTACAGGGAGCCATCGAAGTCACTCAAGTGAAGAGATCTGAGGTGGGTACCTCAAGTTCTGCTGGGCCCAGATCATTCCCTCTCATGGCCACGACCCTCTGGGGCACCCCAGCATGTCCCAGTACATCCCAGTGTGCCCCAGTACTTCCCGGTTTGCCCCTGGACATCTCAGTGTGTCTCTAACCCCATCTTTCTCCCCAGCCCCCTGTATTGACCAGGCAGAACTTGTGTGTGAGTGATGCCTGGCTGCTTCTCTGGATTACCAGGTGAGAAATATTGGTGGGTCCTGTGTGATCTCTGAGCCCTCTGGAGTGGGAACAGCTTTGGGAGAGCAGAGGGACATGGAGGGGGCTGTCCCTGATCCATGTCCTGGGGGAGGTGGACAGAGCTGCCCCCTAAGCCTTTTGTCGCACTTGGTGTCTCTGTGGACCCCCAGGACCCCTGTGAGGGCAGGAAGGCAGCATTGGGAGATTTTGGGGCATTCCAGGGTGAGGAGATCTGGGAGTCACATGGATCTTAGGATCCAAGTCTTGTCCCAGGTTTATCCAGGGCTCCATGAGGTGGCGACAAGGCCCCTCTCATGCGTCAGTGGACAGCAGGGGTGATATTTTGTTCTCTGTCTTTCAGGACTGGAACTGGTGGTGACACCTGTGTCCTGTCCCCCTCCAGCAGCATGAGGAGATGATCATCACTGGAGGACTCTCTCTCTCCCCCCCTCCGCGATCCCTGGGGAGCCCTGGACTTTCCCTTGAATGACCAATAAACTCCTTCAGCAAAGCAACGCCCTGTGTGTCCATGTGTGTGTTCCCATATCTATATATGTGTGTGTTCCCACATCCCTGTGTGTTCCACGACCCTGCTCCCTCCCCTCTTCAGCCCCTGCACACCTGGAGCCCCTCTGGCTGCATGCCCACAATGAAGAAAGCAGCTCAGGGCCCACTTGTTTTGCTGCACAACAAATTCCCTCACACCGTGTTATGGTTTAGGGGGTTTTCTGCTGCTCTGGCAGTGAGGGGGTTAACAGCTCAGTTCTTGCCTGGGCTCTCTCCGTGCTGCCATGGCCTTCAAGGTTATAGAGATAGAGGCGTCTCTGTGAATAACATACTTGAGAGAGAAGAAAAAAAAGTTCNCACCCCAGCATGTCCCAGTACATCCCAGTGTGCCCCAGTACTTCCCGGTTTGCCCCTGGACATCTCAGTGTGTCTCTAACCCCATCTTTCTCCCCAGCCCCCTGTATTGACCAGGCAGAACTTGTGTGTGAGTGATGCCTGGCTGCTTCTCTGGATTACCAGGTGAGAAATATTGGTGGGTCCTGTGTGATCTCTGAGCCCTCTGGAGTGGGAACAGCTTTGGGAGAGCAGAGGGACATGGAGGGGGCTGTCCCTGATCCATGTCCTGGGGGAGGTGGACAGAGCTGCCCCCTAAGCCTTTTGTCGCACTTGGTGTCTCTGTGGACCCCCAGGGCCCCTGTGAGGGCAGGAAGGCAGCATTGGGAGATTTTGGGGCATTCCAGGGTGAGGAGATCTGGGAGTCACATGGATCTTAGGATCCAAGTCTTGTCCCAGGTTTATCCAGGGCTCCATGAGGTGGCGACAAGGCCCCTCTCATGCGTCAGTGGACAGCAGGGGTGATATTTTGTTCTCTGTCTTTCAGGACTGGAACTGGTGGTGACACCTGTGTCCTGTCCCCCTCCAGCAGCATGAGGAGATGATCATCACTGGAGGACTCTCTCTCTCCCCCCCTCCGCGATCCCTGGGGAGCCCTGGACTTTCCCTTGAATGACCAATAAACTCCTTCAGCAAAGCAACGCCCTGTGTGTCCATGTGTGTGTTCCCATATCTATATATGTGTGTGTTCCCACATCCCTGTGTGTTCCACGACCCTGCTCCCTCCCCTCTTCAGCCCCTGCACACCTGGAGCCCCTCTGGCTGCATGCCCACAATGAAGAAAGCAGCTCAGGGCCCACTNGAGATCTCACTTGGGAGGGGTCATGAAAGACTTTTCCTCTCGTGGGAGAGAGAGAGAGAACTTTATGGAAGGGCAGAGAGATGGTTCCTACCCTGGATCTGGTCAGAAATACCAACTTGCCTGGTTTACCCCTACCCTATGTTCCCCCTTTGTCTCCTGGTGAAAAAGGGAATATTACACCTGTTGTAAGAGAAGGAGGGGTGGGGGAAAAGGTTGCCTTCTAAATGATGCTTCCCTTGCAGTTCTGATCTTGTTAGTTAGAAAATAAACCCTTTATATTCTTTATTTATAGTTTTTGCCTTGCTTCTTTTGCCTGTGACCAGTTTTATTTTATTTTCCAGTTTGGTTTTTTTTAGTTTTCTCCTTCAGGAGAAGTTGGGGTGGGTCCCTGGCATCCAGCCAGGGTCAAACCACGACACACCGTCAGGGGGGAACCGTCATTGTAGGGATGGACAAAGAACAACATGACACATACCGATGCTTGTGGAAAGCAACCTTTATTGCTTGCTGTTGACACTAGACACACACACAGAGAATCAGAAGGCTGTTGTTACACTCTAACTGGCTGCACACTTGTTTTTCTCTGTCTCTATTGGTAGCATGTCACAGTTCTATCTTCTACCTCCAATGTGGGGTTTCTCATGGTGAGAAAACTCTGCAGCATTTGTTTGTCTGCATACTTTAACACACACTTCTGCTAAGCTGTTTCTTCTCCAGGGTATGTTGGAGTGTTGTCAAGGTCGTTTTCATCTGTGTTTCTAAGTGCTAAATTGCTAACAGACCAGAAACAAGAAAAACATTTGTACCTTGGACAGTAATAAAGAAACAGCCTGCGCTCTTGCCTCCAAGGAAGGACTCCCAACAAAGGACTGTTTTTTTTATCCCCTTACACTCTAAAGCCTCTTTCTGCTTCCTGAGCCCTTGGCTCCTGATGTGTCTCTGAGTCTCCGGTCACTTCGCTGCCCCAGGTTTGGCATCTCACGGCCTTTTGTCTGAAGCCCCATCACCCACAGCTCATCCTGGGCACCATGAGGCCCCACAGTGTCCCATGGTCCCCTTGGTTATAGGAGGCCCCACAGTGTCCCAAGTCCCTTCAGGTTTAAGAGGCCCCACAATGTCTCAGGAATCCTTTGGTTCCATGAGTCTCCACAATCTCCCAGGAGGTTTCATGAGGCCTCGCAGTATCCCAGAGCGTTAAACTAGATATGATGAGGGAGGGGAACAGAATCAGACCTGTCCCTGGAAAACTATGAAATAATATTAGAGGGACAAGGTACATGTGAGGTCCTTCCATGGTTACTCTGAGATGAACAAGGCACACTGGAGCACACCTTATGTCTTCCAGAGAGGAGCCGGGGACTCCTGGAAGGAGTCAAAAGAGAACTGTTGGAGAAACCCTCTCCTGGCAAAAGGAGCCTCAGGTGGGAACAACTCCATCAAGCAGTTTTCCACTTCAGACAGGACGTCAGTAGGGCTTTTTCACAGGCAGTTATTGTTAGACTTTGATTAGTTATTGTTAGAGTTTTGTCCAAATAACCCTGATAGGCTTGAGTGAACAAAGCCTGGGCAAGCAAAAAGCTGGACAGCTGGAATCCACAATTCACAGCCCTCCAAGGACATGTGAAGTAACCACAAGAGAAAGAAGACATGAACAAAGATAATTCATCCCGTGCTGGGAACTCCCTCCTTGAGACAGACAGTGAAAATACTGAACAATGTGGAGTAATGAGAAAGCAGGAAACCAATAAAGGATAGTAGACTAATTAATGCAGATAATTATGTAGTTCAGAAGCAATGAGTATTAATTCAATTATTTTCTAAAAATGCATAATTAAGTGCCAAGTTTTGTGTGTGTGAGGGCTGGNAGCCCCTCTGGCTGCATGCCCACAATGAAGAAAGCAGCTCAGGGCCCACTTGTTTTGCTGCACAACAAATTCCCTCACACCGTGTTATGGTTTAGGGGGTTTTCNAACCACATGCCCCCTTCCCTGGCCAGGATAAAGCAATGCCTGACTCACTAACGCTGATGGTGTGGGAGTGACTCAGTTATCCCAACACTTTTGGTGACATGGACACCAGTAGGGCAGCAGTATGGACCAGCAGAGGCACTGGTGAAAATGGTATGGCAGGCAAATGGGTACAAAGGCTCCCAGTATGGGCTTGAGGCCTCCCAGTATGGGTTGACCTCCAGTCTCTGGAGGCACTGGGAACAGTCTGTCTGCCTCTTGATGGGAACAAACCCAGGGACAAGCCTTTAGTCTGAGGGGCCCCATCACCCAGAGCTGCAACTGCAGCTGGTCCTGAGCCACTGGCACCAAAACGATTGCTCAGCACCTGGGCACCAACCACAAGAGCCCAGCGCAGTGTCCCAGGTGCCATTGGTTCCAGGAGGCAACATGGTGTCACAATGGCCCCTCCATTGCAGGCCCCGCAGTGCGCCAGGGCTTGAATGTAGATCTAGTGGGATCTACACTATTTTCTAGTGGGAAATAGCAGGCAAAAGTTGGAGGGACGTGAGAAGTCTCTATGTGGTGCAGACTGGAGCCCTTCTCATATCTTACACCTGGGGGATTGAGAAAAAAGCTTCAGCAATGTCAGCTCCTGCACATGACACAGCTGCCTTTGGCCCCAGCTGCCACTGGAGTCCGAGCATTGCCAGACTGGGAGCAGTCATCAATGTTGACCTTCCTGCAGGCCTCTGTGGGCACCACCTCGTTAGGTTTTTGCACTGGCTAGATACGACTGCTAAAGGGTGAGTTGAGTGTTCCTGCCCCAGCATTTCCTCTCCTATAACTGATCAGCTTATGGAAAGGAACCCTGCAGTCCCAGTGGGTGATATATTGTGATATATCAACAATATATTGTGATATGGTGCATGCACTTGATAACTGAAGACATACCACAATAAGCTTCAGCACAAATGCCACTACTTTTTTAACCCAGATGCTCAAAGAATATCTGAGAGGGAACAGTTTCCAGAATTTCACTTCAAGCAAGTTGTAGTTGCAGAACATTTATTATGAACCTGATATTACAGGAAGCATACAGAAGCATATGTACAAAAAGGGTGGTTAAAAACCCAAGAAAATGACAGATTTTTCAAATATAGCTGTGACTGTGATGAAGAATTACTTCTCTGAACGGACCTTTCTAAAACATTGTGATAAAAGCCTCTGCTACTCATACTTGGCAACTAGATAAGATGTCTTCCATCAGCCTCTTGTAGACCCAGGCATCACCTTTAAGCCGCTGCCGCCGGATACCCACTGCTTCAGGTTTACTAAGCTGACACACTTCTAACACAAACTCCATAGTTACTTTACCAAAATCTGACTGTGTTTGACATTTCAGAGAATAACTACAAAACAAAAGGGAAACCAGAAAAATCATTGTACCTTTCAATGTTTTTTTCACAATGCAATTTAAAATTAATAAAAGCACTTTACAGAAAACATCTCATTGCTACTCATAATAATGGGAAACAACCCATAATTTGCCTTACTGATAGCTTTGTGAATACTTTAGTCTCAGGGCACTACTGCTATCACTACACCCAAGGACCAGCATGCAGCACCAGTGTTCTACTCAGCCAGAGGAAACCCTGCTAGCCACATATCCCCATCCTCAGAGCTGGAATGATAGAAAGTTCCCATGTTTTTCCTAGGCAAGACCACTCTCCTCTCTGCTGGTTACAGATCAGCTGGTGTGAAAATAGGAAAATCTGAATGCAGTTTGAATCGTTACAATGGGAGAAGGTGCTGCTGGGCAATCCAGCATCCTCTCAGATTCTGAGCTTGGAAATCTATCAGAGGCTAATGTATACTCTGATGTTTTACAATGCCCATCAATTAAATAGTCAAGAAATTGAGAAAATGCATATTGAAAAGTTAGCACAATATTTAGTTCATGTGATGGGAACGCAGGAAATAGACATTCATTTTGATCAGAAGTAAGAAAAAATTCAACCAATCAGTATCTTAGTCTAGTTAGTAAACCCTACAAATTAAAGTAATCCATACAAAGGTGCCTGGATTCTGCAGTTTTTAAAATATTCTGACCTCCTGGTTAAAGGTTAATATCTTTTAACTGCCAAGAATGAGGGTTAAAAGGTATCTACATTATTCCTCCAAATTGTCCCACTTGGTCATGTGATTATCCAAAGAAGCTTTTTGTATTTAAATTTCACATGAGATACATACTGATATCAGTTGGTATCTATCAGTCAAAGAGCTCTGCTAGAGCTCACTTAACACAGTTTTGCAATGTGTAGACAAATTTTATTGCACACATTAATGTAGCGCTTTGTACATTTTCTATAAGATGATTTTACAATGGGGCCAAGAGAGTCAGTTTAAATACTTTATTTTATCAAGGATTGGAGTACCTACTATTTATACAACTGTAAATAAGTTGAAATCCTCATATTTTACACTTACCCATTCTGAACATATTCCACATGCTTCTTCGAAAGAACAGTGATTAGTTCATTCAGTAGTTGATCTGGATTCCGTAGCTGAGTGGTGGTAATATTGCAGTGTGCCTAAAAGTTTCACAGAATTAACAAGGAAAAGAAAAGACTTTTCAGATCATCAAGTACAACCTATTATCTAACACCATCACGTCACCTAAACCATGGCACTATGTGCCTCACCTAGTCTCTTTGTGATTCCATGACTTCCCTAAGCACACCAGTCCAACAGCAAGTCACTCTTTCAGTGAAATTTTTTTTTCTAACATGCAGCCTAAATTTTTCCTGGCACAGGCTGAGACTGTCCTCTCGCTCTGTCACTAGTTGCCTGGGAGAAGAGACCGACTCCTACCTGCTAAAAAGTATCAGCTTGTTAAAACAATTCACAGGAATTAAAAAAAAAAGAGCTTTCCTAAAACTGAAGATATTGCAAAAAGTTTTCACAAAGAAAGTTTCAGAACAGCTAACCATGTGACAAATGCTTCAACCAACTTCTCAAAACTATCACTCTGCTGCATGCCTTATAAGTAGGTAGGAGATGGCCGAGAGCTGAGACTGTTTCCAATATAAGGGAACAGACATGGCACCACGCAGCTTTTCCTGCATAAAGAAAAAAGGTAACCTACTACTATCTTTCTATCACATCTAGTACAGTCGGCCCTCGAATACCAAGGTACTGCAGGTCAGCCCTCAGTCAGCCTAGAGTGGCAGCTCATTAATATGCAAATTTGACTCCACTTGCCCTGCCCCCCTCAGCTCCGGAGCTTCTGGGTTCTGACAGGGCTTGGAATTGCTGCTCAGGTGTCCCTGAACTCAAGAACCCTGCTGTACATCTTGATCTAACACTCACACCTGGACTTACTCCAATTGCTGCTGCCACCTCACCAACTGGCTGTTCTGTTCACTACATTAGTATCATGCTAATGCCATATGTGTATTCTACAAAGCTAATATTAGTTTCATGAATCAATTTCAGTAAGGACAAATTGTTAATGAAATATTAAAGGGCTCAGTGCAACACACTACCTGAGGAACTGCCTTTTTTATGGCTACTTAAAGGAGGATAAGTAGCCAGCTGGCTCAGATGCAGCGACATCGAGTCTTAAGCAATTAAAATTGTGGGGACACTGTCAGAAATTCTTTCACAAGGTGTAGTCATTTAGGCTCCAAGTGTAGTTCCACATTCCCTAGACATCTAAAGACTACCCCAGCATGGACAGATTGCTCCAGGACTACAGAAACCTAGGCAAGGAATGTTAGCATGTTTTAGTAGGAGAGTTAGCAGTATTGAATAACATGACGAAAAACTGTCAGCTAGGGCTCTATAAAACCATCCTCCTTCTTTCACGCATGGTTTACACGGGCTATAAGCAACAATGGCCAAACTCCTCCCTGATCCATTGACTCACTTGAGACCAAGGTAACAGATATCTCAGTGTGATAAGCAGGGCTCTATCTTGTGATGCACTAAGAGCACTTTGCTGTAGGAATGCAGTCAAGACACAAAAGCTTTCATAAGACCACTTTTGAAGCTACTGCATACTTCCAATAGTATTAATAATAAATGTAATGAATATGTATATAATTAATTTAATACTAATACTTGTTCTCATGTAAGCCTTTTACCTTAAGTTTCCTTGGGCAACCTCTGGTGCATCGTTTCTTCTTGCTTGGCGTAAGCATTGTGATCACTTTATCTAGGCCTCTTTCAAGACTTCCAAATATTTTGGCTTTTCTCTTCTTTTGGCTGCTATCCACATGACCTAGGTTGAGATCTAATTCCACTGAACAACATCTGTTACATGAACAGGTTAATCAAAATTTTTAACAAATTAATTATTTTTCCCCTCAGTGTTAAAAAATTAATTATGTCAGACATATCACTAAAACACTAACTGACATGATAGAACAAAGAAAACCAAATCCAGTACAGTGTATTATAGGAATTCTGTTTGAAAATCTCCTGAGGTTTAAACCCAGAGATGTATTTAGAAACTGCAGTCCTCTGGGGAACTGGAATAAGAAGGAACTTGCATTATGGAAAATAGGAATACTGTATCCTAAAGATAATTGAGTTACATAGTTTAAAAACTTTCTTCTACCATCAGCGTTTTCTGATGAATGCAGAAGGAGGTTTAGGAAAGTTTTTACCAAAGGAATAGAAATTACAGTTTGCTGTTGTAAAAAGGCCTCCTAAGCAGCACATGGATTAAGGCAGTCCTACTTTAAATCAAGAGCGTACACAAATAACTGGACACTTACCTTGTCTCTGAAAGAACCTCAGATGTCAATTCATCTCTGTTTGTCAAGTTTGTGGGTTTAATGGGGGTGACTGCAGTGAACTGGCTTGCTGAAACAAAGCATTCAAAGAGGTATGTCTCTGCACAAAGGATTTTCTTTTCTTCAGGAACAATTTCTCATTATTAATAATTTATTTCTTTTCCATCTCGGGTCTACATTTTTTGACTGATAAAATACTACCTCTACTCGATAAATTAAAACTGTGACTGATTTCCCCAGAGTTCTACAACGAAAACCTCAAGAGTAACCAATGCAGTTCAATATTAGAAATTTAATTGCTTTCCTCATCTGACACTGGTCCTAGAACAAATATGGGGAGCAATCCACTACAAATAGTTTTGTTCTTCACTGATCCATTTCTGTTATATGAAGAGCGTAGATTTATATATAAAGCCATGTTTAATATATAATGTGCATGCCACCTAACAGCCTAAAAAGTCAATGTCTGCAGAGCATGGTTTTGTATGTGCAGGACAAAACACTAAGGGAAACTGTCAGTAAATTAAACCCAACTTCAACATTTGAAAGTTTCAAACATTCGAAGTTTTGGCTATCTATGTAATTTCACCTAATCCCACCTGGGACCTCAGAATTTCCAAAGAATAATTCCACTTTTCAGTTTCTGGGAAAGTATCACAACTATCTTTTCTGAATCAATGCATCAAAAAGAATTAGCTCTCCTTGTTTAATCTTCAGAAATCTCATTAAACAAACGTGCTAAAACAGTGTTTCTGCATTTCCAATTTCAAAGACTACCTATTTTGCTTTTTACACCTGTCATGACGTCAGACTTCACAAGTTATTGCATACAGTCTTAGGACAAAGTCATAAACAACTAGTCTTTTTCATGCAATCCATTAACCCATTTAAGAATGACATTAAAAAGCAGTATATCCAAGATCCCTTATTCCCTGAATCAGCCTGAAGGGACTTACTGTTCCTGAACAATATTCCTTAGCATCAGGAACAAAGTTTCCTATTGCAAGGAGCCCCTGGCATTTGAAGGTCAGAGATAGCATTTACAGTATCAACACCAAAACTTTTACGGCAATCATTGAAGGAAATGGGAATGTACCTGCTGGATACATACATAACTAGATAGGCTGAGGACAGAAATTTCTGGTAACTCAGAAAAGCTGACATAATGTAGACAGATTTCAGCAGTTTATCACGCAAGACCTAAAAGTTGTGAAAAGAAGTATTTTCACAGATCCATGAATTGTTCCTGTGAAAATGCTGATGTGCAACCATGAGAAAATCAGAAGTTAGATTTCTCTTAGAAGCAGCAATCAAAACATGACTGAAAGTGTGCCTTAATTTTCAGTCAAGGTAATCACAAGGATAAAATAGTGTTGAGGAAATTGTGTTCTCAACCTTCATGGAAAAGTGGAACCAGGTGCAAGTTTCAGGAACTCAGCACTTAGCTCCATGTTAGGGTGTGTCAAAAGGCAGTCACCCATGACACACTAAGCAGCACTGACTTGTAATTGGCACAAGTAGTGTGTTCTGGTGGATGGTTAAAACTCTCGCAACACCCTGCCAGAGGTACTAGCAGAACCATGATGGTGAATAGGGCAAAAAAATCTTCCGGAAACAGATGTGTTGGATGCACAAGTATTGTGCTCACATGTCAGCTTCAGTAATTCCCAAGCAACATACATTTCTAAGCTTTCCCTAGTTATATTCCATGTACCTTTTAAGGTAAGGGACTGAGAGGGTATGGCTTGTTCCTGTGTCTCAATCTGACTCTTTGCAACAGGAGTCTGTGGAGCAGGAAGTGCAAAGAGTGCTTCATTTCTTAAAGCCGACTCTGTCTCATCATTCTCTTTGTTTTCATCCTTCTTTGATGCCACTTTTCTTGTCACTGGAGTTGACAGTGTGAATTCCCCATCATCCAGTGGAGCATTAGGCCTTGAATGCTACAAAAGATGTAACAAAAAGAGGTGTCATCATTTGCTGTGTTCTGATCACCTTCAGGAATGTTACAGACAAGGAAATTCTGAAGCAGGTTAAAAGCACAATTCTTGCCTATGGAGCAAAATAGTTAAAAACTCTTCAGTACTTCTGAGTCCCTCTATAACTTGCTAATGAAATTCTCAAGTAATTTGCCACTTCTTTATCTGCTCTTGTAAATTCTTTCACTTGCACATTTAAAACTGCTATTCACCAGCTCATCAAAACACAGTTAACAATTTTCATTTGGCTTAATTGTAAAATCTTAACTGCTTCATTGGATTTTCTTGTCTAGTACAGAGAGGTTGCACTTCTTCATATCTACAGAGACTTGTCCAGCTCTAGTCTAGCTCCAATACCTTGTTTGCTTCACCAAACAGAGCGTGGTGCCCACGGCTCCGGGATTGGGGGTGTGATCCCTGTGTGGGAGTCGCTTGGGAGTTGGACTAGATGATCCTTGTGGGTCCCTTCCAACTTGGAATAACATGTGAACTTCACAGTATGAGCGCAACTGGACCTAGAGAACATCCACCTTAATCATCTGAGTGTAGGAGGATAAGTCACGATGGTCATGGAAACCATATTACACATACTCAGAGACACTTAGGATTCATGATCTGTTATGCAGCTCTGGTAATCCTAGAATTCTCATCTCAAGGAAGGAGTAGAGGCGAACTGGAATAATTTGCATGCAACCTATCCGAGACATGAGAAAGGATTTATTCTGAGTGTTTGCCTCTACACAGAAAATGGCACATTCAGACAACTTTACACAGATGTCTCAGCGCAAAGACGAATGGCTAATGGCAAGTCTGAGACTCCACTGAATGCTTCTGAGGTTGTCAAATTGATGGGTATCACCAACATCACAAAGAGCTGCATATTTTGTATGACACTGCAAGCAATTTAGCAACTTTAGCTCAGCTCTTAAGTGCTCTATTTGCACTTTGCTATCAAATACAGGAATGCCTTAAGATACACAAAACTGCTTAAGAACACCAATCATCAGAAAACCAGAAGCAACAGGTTTCCTTTACTCAAAATAATCATGGTCCTCTCTAAGAACCTCATCTGGTTCTCAAAGGAAACAGAAGAGGAAGGAATGCCTCTTTCTTATTTGACCACCAGCTCACATACTGCCCATACCCTCTCAAAGCAGGCTGCCCAGGCAACATGCCATGATGTTTCCAAAGATTTTCCTTACTAAGGCATGTGAAACACAAACCAAGGCACAAAATTCAGAGAGACAAACATGGTGTACAGTGAGAAGTTACTCATCACAGAACAAGATCTGGAATGATCACACAGACCAGACAACAGAAAATTGGGCCCAGTAACATGGGCAGCCAAGAAGGGATTTTGTGCAGCGCTCGATGTGTCATGTCCCGCCAGAGAGCTATTCCAGTAAAGCCAATCCTTAGAAGCAGCTGAGCTTGCTAGATCATGTTAATGGGAAGACAGAACAGTTTAATGACCATGACTTTGGCTGACTGCATACATGTTCTCTTCCTGACATTTAGGGCACCAGCATGTTTCCCCAGCTAGAGCTTTGGCAATGCAGAGCAGTAATTTAAGCAGGATCCTATGCTGCTGAATTCAAGCTTACCTCAAGGTCTGTGGATGGCATAGTTCTGGCATGTCCTGTTGGACATGGAAACCTTAAACAAACACGCTTGCCACGAGCTTTCTTGGATTGAAGCAAGAGATATGTTGCTGACATCTGGTCATATTTCCACTTGTGAGGCAGGGAGAGAGAAAGAGTATTTAAATTTCGTCCTTGGAAACTGGAAACCTCGTAAGTACAAAGCAAACTCAGCCTTATGAAAATTTCTTTGTCTCTGCAAGTTCTCTCACCTGATGGGCAACCCTGATGTTGGATCACAGAAGTAAAATTTCAGACTTCAGGTGATTCACATTATGGGATCAGGATATAACTACTGAAGTGAAATGGCAAACCTAGTACTTTGGTATATCCAACATTTCAACCAGAGATTCAATTTTTGGAAGTCCCCTCTGCCTGTTCATTCCCCACAAAGAGCACCAACTTTTTGCATGATTTTCAGCAACTCAGCTTGTGTGAGGAACAAGGCCACCACATCGGACAGGTTAGCAGCATAGTACAGTTAGTTTGAATTATTCAGAAGGGACTAAAAATCCCCCCGTAAAGGACTATGCAAACATCACAAACCCATTTGGAAGAGCTTTTCCCTGTGTAGACAGATTATTTTGATTATTTGCTATACCTGAAGAACAAGAAACATTAACTCCACAAATCGGTCTTAAGTATTACACAGAGTTTAAAAGTCCGTTACTGCTACAGTTGTGTGGAAAATACAACTGTTCAAAGACCCTCGTTTTTAATAAAAACCCCTCTATTACTATATTCAATCACTGTAAATTACTGATACAGACTTCTTACCTTTGTTATTAATTCCAATATAGTCTCCCTGCTCTGCTCATGAAACACAGAAAGCTCTGCTATGCAGTCCTCGTCAAGATGCCCCAGCTGCAATAACACGACAGATATTGAAGTGTGAGGTTTTCAAGTTGTCTCATAACTCATATCTGACAATGACACTCTCATGAAACTCGGTGGGCTGAGTCAACCATTAACGCTGATTTTAGACCTAGTATTTCAAATGTTCAGCATCACAGTTAAACTTCGTAGGAAGTAGACTGAAAAAGTAATACAACTTCAGCAACTTCATGGCCTGGAGCCTCACAGGTGAGAGCTTGGGGATTCAAATAAATTGACAGTAGGTGACACTTTTACTAGAAGAGAAGCTATACATATTTTCATCTGGCCATAAATATCCAAAGCTACCAGACATGCACATGCCTTCCAGAGACAGCTAGTAGGAGGGATCCTGCAAGAACAGTCACACAACTCTTTACCAAGAGAAACAGTGGCATCTGGTGTCAATGAAAGGCATTGGCTGCCAACAAGCAGGAAATTCTCAGCACCTTCTTTTGACAACCAGATCGTTTTGGTTTTTTTCCTCTGCCTTTGTCTCCCACACATGTAAAATAAGTGATAGTGAGACAGGACAAATATTCTTTCAATGAGATCAAATTTTTATTCAAATTTTCCGGGAGGACTACATACAAGATAAATCATAATCATGTCTAGCATGCTCTCCAGAATACGTGTTTGTGTTTTGCACCTTAAGCAAAGAATTGATCAAGCAGCCTGGAGAAGGAACTTGTTGTTCATACACAGAAATACTTCACATTTTTATGAGAATCCAGTTATTTTGTAGATTAAGATGCAGAATATGATGACAACACATTTGAAATTTCTCCTTAAGAGAAATCAAGAGCAAGTAAGAATATTTTGACAGCTGAGGAACCACAGCCATCTCAAAGTTTATCTCTGAAGAACTGCCTTCACACCCCCACACTGTGGGGATGGTAGTAAGCCAATAAAGATTACACTAAACACTTTAGTATTCATCTGACCAGAGTACTTACTGGGTATTTACTTTGCCACTGAACAGAATCAGAATAACCTTGCATGAGCCAAGGATGACTTAACAAGGGTTTGACTGTAATCCGCTTCTTTGGGTCAACCTGGTGGACAATAAAGATCAAAATGATTAAACAACAGAGAAGCGAAGAAACAATTTGTCCTCCACACTGAATGGGTGGCTAGGAGCAAAAA
>WEKX01003090.1:0-26199 GCA_013390025.1 Pitta sordida
GGTTGAGAGGCTTTTAAAAAGTTGCTGGTTCTGGGATCACTGTCCTTTTCCTCCGGGACTGCACTGGGAAGGTGCCACGCCATTATCCAGCCATTTCATGGAACTCTTCATCCACCCAACCCAGCTGGGGGTTACCTGAACCTCCTGCCATTCCTGTGTTTTCCTCTGTTCCGGTATCCCTGGGTACCTTGCACTCTGACTGATCCATGTTGTAATGGCAAAAAGGCTGCTGCTGATCCCATCCCAGTGACAAGCGGCAAACGCTGGACTCTGCCCTGATGTTGAGTCCTTTTTGTTACAGTTTTATTTCTTTTGCGGGTTTTGGATATAGGTGGCTCGTGTGGTTGTGTGTCTGGGCCTGTTGGGGTTGTCGGAGGGCTGTTGGGGGCGCGGTTTTGGTTCTCTTTTATTTGTATTTCCCTGTGCTGGTATCGTATTCATATACATACATTTTCATTTAAGTTTGTAATAAACCTTGTCACATCTCTAATGATCTCTTGTCCAATTTTGATAAGTAACCCCTCCCACTGTCTCAAGCCAAGACAACTTTATTTTGAAGGTGTAGTGGTGAGTGTCCCGGCCTCTCATGCAGGAGACCAGGGTTCAGAGGCGGTGGTGCCCTTTAAGAATTGCACTCGATGATCCTCATGGGTCCCTTCCAACTCAGAATATTCTGTGTGAAAACCTATGAATGTTAATGATAATGACCAATTTATCATCCTTATTCAATAGAAGGAATATGGTAAATAGTTCGGTACCATAGTGACGTACAGAATTTGAGAGATATTTGTGTCCTGAAGTCAAGCTGCTTATCAGAGAGGGAGAGAAACAAACTGCAAGGAAAACCAGATGAAGAGTTTTGTATTTTCCAGCAAGAATATTAGGAGTTAAAACTTCTCTGGCTCAAACTCTAGGAAACTTGCTTTACTGAAGATCAGCCTTTGTTGTCATTGTGCTCTTCTGCAGCTGACAAATGTAGCAGAATGCCTTTATTTTTGTCCTTTGACTGGCAAGAAAGAAAACTGTGCCTCCAAAAAACTTTGGATAAAGGCTGATGAGTCCATTCTGCTAATTTTTTTTATGGATTTTAGGGAAATTGTCCTCTACCCAGTTTTTTCTATGTTGATGTTTGCGGGCGGAGTGAATGAACACGAGTCATATGCCTGGAATTCACCATCATCATGCGGTGCTAACTGGTAAAATCACCTTAGTCACTAGGGTACAGAAAAGTTTATCGTGCTCATTCTGTTGAAGGAGAAGAAGGATGATTAAATGGTCATTTGCATTAATAGGCTAAAGTTCGGAAGTTCGGATTCATTATTTGATATTCAGGGTTTTAATTAGCAAACTAAATCAGCATATTTAAGTGTCAGTGTCTTCAGGAAAGGACATGAGTGGTGAGGGAGGCACTTGGGATATGGCAGAAGTTACATAATTTTTAATAAATCCTAAATTTTGCTTCTACAATAGCAGATTATAATCCCTATTTTAACATAACATAGTTGAAAAACATATTCATGTTATAGGCACTAGAGGAAAAAATGACACTTATTAAAGAGTCTTTATCCTAAGTACTTGAGTTTGTTTTCTTGTAATCCCTTGTGCCACCTCCACTTGTCTTTGTTGATGAGATACAAGAATTCTTGCAGGGAAAACTTGTTTCTTAGACACAACTAGTTCATTATTAGGTATCTTGGGAAACAGATCCAAACACCTTCCTGCTGAAGTTAGTGACAGCATGCATCTGATATAAGAGATTTGTATCTCAGGGTTGTTAAGTGGTGATGGTGCAAATGGCAGTGCCATTACTTGCTGAGGTACCATGGCTTGAGTTCACAGGTTCACAGGTTATTCTGAGTTGGAAGGGAAACACAGGATCATCTAGTCCAACTCCCAAGCGAACGTCCATCCTGGGATCAGATCCACAAGCATGGAACCACGGGCACCACGCTCCATCCATCCAAGTCTCCCAACATCTAGACCATGTCACTGAGCTCCTCATCGAGTCTCCTTTTAAACACCTCCAGGGATGGCGACTCCATGACCTCTCTGGGCAGACCATTCCACTGAGAGATCACTTTCTCTGTGAAAAAGCTCTTCCTAACATCCAGCCTAAATCTACCCTGGCATAGTTTGAGGCTATGTCCTCTTGTTCTGGTGTCATCAGCATGAGAGAAGAGATTCACACCCACCTGGCTGCTGGCTGCAACCGCCCCTCAGGTAGTTGTAAACAGCAATAAGGTCACCTCTGAGTCACCTCTTCTCCAGCCTGAACAACCCCAGCCCCCATAGTCACTCCCCATAGAGCGTGTCTTCCAGTCCTTTCACCATCCTTGTCGCTCTTCTCTGGACCCTCTCAAGCAGCTCAGCATCCTTCTTAAACTGGGGAGCTTAACTGGACACAGTACTCAAGATGTGCTCTGACCAGCATCAAGTACAGGGGAAGAGTAGCTTCCCTGGTCCTACTGGCCACACGGTTCCTAATACAGGCCAGGATGCCATTGGCCCTCTTAGCCACCTGGGCACACTGTTGGCTCATATTAAGTTTTCTGTCAACCATTACTCCTAAATCCCTCTCCAATTCACCACTCTTCAGCCCCTCATCCCCCAGGTGATAGCAATGCATGGGGTTGTTATGTCCAAAGAAAAAAACCTGGCCCTTAGATTTATTAAATCTCATATTACAGTGATCTCCCGCGTATTCGTGATTTGCTATTTGCAAGCTTCAGTAATTGCAGGTGATTTTTCCGCGAACTGTGTGACCTCAGTGCGTGCGCAGTCCCCGGTCCTGCCGCTCACACTGCAAGCACAGCTGGCCCTGCCCCTCCCCCCGCCCCCGCCGCCGCTCGCAGGGCGAGCACAGCAGGCCCTGTCTGCTCATGAATATGTAAATTGGTCCCAACCGGGAGCCAACACGGCGGGAATTGTCCTTTGACAGGCTACACGATAGGGTGACGGGGCTGCCATTGTGTGTGTGCCATTGTGTGTCAGGGGCTGCACTCGCCGCCGGCCCCGTGGCTCGGTGTTCAGAGGTCGGCGCCCGGCACTTGTGCCTCGCCGCTCATCCGCCTCGGTATAACACAGCCAGACAACTGAGACAAGCCCCACTGTCAGGACCATCCTCCAGACCGTATATGGGGAGGGGGCATGGCTACGGGCGTGGCATACTCGAGTGGGTTCGCTATCTTTGCAGATTTCACTATTTGCACAAGGCGGACCAGACCCAACAGCCCGCGAGTAATGGGAGTCCACTGTATTGGAGTCTGCGCATCTCTCTAGCCTGTCAAGGTCCCTCTGAAGGGCCCTCCTACTCTCTGGCAGTTCTACATTTGCCCCCAGCTTGGTATCATCTGCAAACTTGGTAATCATGGACTCAACTCCCTCATCCATATGTCAATAAAGATTTTGAACAGTGACAGGCCTAAGACTGATCCCTGTGGGACTCCACTAGTGACTGACTACCAGCTGGATGTGGCACCATTCACCAACACTCTCTGAGTTCGTCCATTCTACCAGTTCCTAACCCAACATAAAATGCTTCTATCCAGTCCATGCTCTATGAGTTTCTCCTGAAGCTTACCATGGGAGACCATGTCAAAGGCTTTGCTAAGGTCCAAGTACACAACATCCACAGCCTTTTTATCATCAACCAGGCGAGTCACCACATCATGAAAGGAGATCAGGTTGGTCAGGCAAGACCTACCTCTCCTAAATCCATGCTGACTAGACTGAGTTTCTTTGTCATTAAGAGGTAAATAAGTTTTTGAGTGAAAGGGAATGGAAATGTATGGACAGACCAACACTCAAACATATATAAATCAAATTATCATTATCATTAGGATTCCTGTGGCACACTTAACACAGTCAGTAAAATTTCCAGTGATTTGAAAAATTGTATGAAGTTTGCTGGGATTATCTGGCTTGTGATTCAGCATACGATTTCCTGTTCAAGCTTTATACTGCATACATTTCTGATTAATTATCTGGAAGTTCTTTTTTTCCTAAATTTGAATAGATAAGACTGACTCAGTGTTATGGAGGCACAGGATTATGATGTGCTGGATGCATATTTTCTCCAGATACAGAAGATGTTGCTTGTAACAGTTTTAATTTGACCAGGCATGAAAATGCGCTTAATAATCCATCCTTTTAGAAATTCATTAAGAATCAGGGGAGAGAAATGGAACTAGAGGGGTACTTTACTGCTTTGCACTCAAGATGTGGGCCAAAGCATCTGTGAACTCAGTTGCCTGAACCATGTGGTCTCTTCTTTTATTGTTTTGTTATCACCTAGAATCACCAGTGATGTAAAAACATATAATGACCCAATCAGAAAAATTACAATATTTTATTAATATTGTAATATTAATAGTTGATAATTTTAAAAAAATGTCTAGAAGTTGCAACAGTAGACATTTTTTACAGTAGTATTACTGAAAAACTAGCTGGCAACAATAATTGTAACCTGGATCATGATATACAAGGGATTAAGGAGGTCGTTGCTTTCTTGGCTAACTGCAGCTTTACAAAATTTGCTGACTGAAGTGGTAAAGGGAAATGTGTTAGGTACTGTAAGAGCCTCATTCTCAATATGTTGTCCATACAACTTGGATTTTCCTTCATTTTATGATCTTATGACCACAGAGCCCTTCAGTCTGCTCTTCCCAACATTCAGATCAGAGCCATATTCATCTCTATGTACTGAAGTAGAAATTATTTGGCTCTGTATTTTTTTTCCTTTCCTTATATTAAAAAATGTAGGAAAAGCATACAAATTTGTTTTAGTATCAAGAAGAAAAAGCCGGCCAAGCACTGAGGAGAGAGAATTCACAGCAACATACTGATATGCAGTAAGGAACATTTGCATATAACTCCACACCAGCAACCTTACTGGTGTTAATACTGTTACATAGATTTTCTGCTTTTAAAGAATTCTTTTTTGAAACTGGGTTTTATCCAAATCTGCTAGGAATTCGACTTCAATATCACAGTACTCCTCATATAAAACAAGGCTTGATGAGTCTGTTTATGTTCAGATATGCTGCAGTTTCTTTCCAGTACTTAAGTAGGTACATTTTCTTGCATGCTATAACCAGGCTCTTGGATCAGGAATTAATACATTACTCAGTTTTCTCTTTCAAGTATTTGCTTATCCCTCTTTCAAGGTATAATTTTTTATGCTGTTTTTAATAGTGTGGTTATCTGTATTCACTGAAGCAGGGACTCCACATAAAACCTCCTCTCGCCTGCTTGACTCTGTGTTTCTGCTCAGGTTTCATTGATTTCATTGTGGAACCCACTTTTACTGTGCTGACTGACATGACAGAAAAAATTGTGACTCCACTCATCAATGAAGCTTCCCACTCTGGCATGTCTGGATTCAGGCGTTCCAGGTAAATAACTGCACCTTCTCCCTTCACTCTGCAGATGCTACCAGTGCACTCAACTCCCATTTTCCCCCTACAGCATATCTCTTCCATGTGCCTTAAAGACCTGTATCCACATTGCTTACACTGCAGCTCACCTTATGAGGTGGCTTTGTGCAGGGAAACTCCAGTCTGGGGAGGGCAAAGAGGGAGCGTGGCATGGCTCCAGTGGTAGCGAGCACAAATGGCTGTAGCCATGCAATGAGGTGCGCTTCAGTGCTCTCTCAGTCACTAATGTCAGAAAGTAAAGAGAGTAATTGGGAGACCCTAATTTCTTCATGTCTGGAAGTATAAATGGGACTGAAACACAAGTGATGACTGGAAGCACACTTTTGTGACAGTATTTAGGCTTACAAAAATGCGTGAAGAACCACCAGAATTCACCTAGAGTTCGAGTGTAGGAAGTTTTGGCCAAATGAACCTGCATTTAACCTGTATTATAGAGATACTGCTCTTTTAGCAGTTTATTGACAAAACATGTTTTGAGATTCAAATGCCACATGACTAGTGCTCCCTAGAGTAGGACTACCCTCATGATTCCCTCTCCCAGGTGACTTCTTTAGTCTTGGGCAAAAAAAAGATGAAGCGCTAATACAGTGATCCTCTGCATAGTCGCAGTCCATAATTTGCAGGACCCGCATACTCGCTGTTGATTTTCCAGCAAGTTGTGGGCCCTGGCGTGTGCGCAGAACCTACCGCAAACCCAGTCTGCTCAGGATTATGTAAATTGGTCCCAGCCGGGAGGCAGTGCGGCCCAGCCGGGATGCGTTTAGTGTAAATGTGTGTTTTTGCACATCTGGAATTGTTCTCCGCCGGGCTACAAGATGGGGTGATGGGGCTGCCATTGTGTGTGTGCCATTCTGTGCCCAGGGGCCGCGCCCACCGCTCAGCCAGCACTGGGCACTCAGGGCTGGCCCCACGGCTTGCCTCTCAGCATCCGGCGCCCACCCCACTGCTCACCCCCTGCCCCTGCCTCAGGCGCTCACCTGCCTTGGCGGAGCACAGCCAGACAACTGAGACAAGCCCCGCTCTCAGGACCCTCCTCCAGACCTTATTAGGGGAGGAGGTGTGGCTACGGGCGTGGCATACTTGACTACTTTACGTACTTGGCGTACTGTGGTTTCCACGACTCACGTGAGGTGGACCAGACCCAACAGCCTGCGAGTAACAGGGGATCACTGTATCTTTCTTGGTCAGTAACTTTGCTGCCTTTATTAAAATGTGCATCCAATCTTGAAAGACAACTTTTGGATTTCAGCCTCAGCTGAGGTCACCAAGCCTTGGAGAGAGGTTGACCTCCTGTCCTGTGCCTAGTGGCTCCCCTTAGAGAATTTTAGGAGACTCCTCCTTTGACATATTCTAGAATTGACTGATCCGCCAATAATATTTAGGGAGTGGAGATGCACAACAAAAACAGTGACAGCTGCTGACTTTTGCTGATTTTATTCCTTAGTGACTATGGATACCAAAAATTAGGTAGGCAAAAGCTGCCTTTTATTTTTATTACCTGCTCAGATTGTGCTCTTTGCTTTAACATTGGTTGACCTGAAGTGGGAGGAGAGAGAAGGGAAGGATAAAGGATTCAAGCTTAATTTTTGCTGGGTGCCTCTGTTATCTGACTTACATCCATTATTTCTCCATAGTCATATTTGAGTATAGAAGATACTGATTCCTTCTGTGTTTTGTGATATTGTGTCCCAGTCTAAATACCGTTAGTCCCTCAGAAGTTAAAAGATCAAGTGTCAAGAGCACGGGGTCCGAAGGAAGTGCCTTACTCAACTGCTCCATACTCACTGTGGACTTCAAATGTTTTAAAACCACATGGACTGAGGTGGTGCAACAGAACAGGGAGAAGTGGAAAGCGCAAGCCACCAAAGGTAACAGCCAGGCTTTTTAGTGAAAAAAAATTCTTTTGACCTTTTTTGCTTCAACCTCTTCTTCAATCAAATTATTCTCCAACTGTTAGTTTGAAAGAATCTGCATCTGCTTTTTGAATTCAACAACCCACACTGAATTCAGAGATACGAATTTTGTGACCCATCTGTGTCTTATACTCTTCTTAAGCATACCTTATATGCTTCTTAAGAGTACCTGATACTTCTTACATAAGTGTACATAATGAAGAGGATGTGGACAGCAGGAGGGGGAAAAAATTGTAAGGGAAGTCATGAATCAGACTCAAGGTGTGTGCAAAAATGACTGTAACAGTATTTGTAGATATAGGTTATCAATAGTTCATTGTTAAGGTTGAAAGAGTCATGGATGATAGTCCAGTGCAGAAGGACAGAATATTCTGAATTCACAGCTGGTTTCATATTTCTGGTAATAACTTGGAAAATTCATTGCGAACTTTGCTGCACTGCTCATGATGTCATCAGTCTGGGAGGCACTGCAAATACTTCAGAAGAATAGGAGGGCTGTATTTGTTGAAGGTTGGCTAGGGTTAAATTCTGTCATTTAACTGAAACAAATTCACAGCCACCATCTCCCTGCCACTAAACTCTCTCTCCCCCCCCGCCCCCAAACCCAACCCAAAAGCACGCACACGCTAAAGAAAACCAAACCAACCGGCAGACTGCTTTTAAGACCCTCTGGCATTCTTCCCATCTTTCGAGCTGTAGCAAGGCCTTCAAAACTGCCCTGTGTCCAGTTTTGGCCACTGCTGTTCAGGAAACATATGGACCAGCTGTAGACAGTGCACAGTACAGCAATGCAAATTAAGAGAACTTCCTTATAGTGAAGAAGGTGCATAGATGAAACCAATTTTTTGAAGACTACTTCAGCTGCAAAATGAGGGAATTATTTTTTTTATTCAAATACCTTGGACTCTTAACAGGAGAAAATATGGGCAGGTTATTATAAACTTTATAATAATATTTATATAATAGAGGCATATATATAAACATAATACGTATATATAATAATATATGTATAAACATAATATAATATCATATAATATGACTTATTATGTCTAATAAGGTAGACCTTAGCAAATCTCTGGTATTGAAATTCTTTTAGAAATAATGACAGCCGTCTTTTGAGGATGACTTAGTTATAGCTGGCCCTTACCTCCAGGGGCTGAATGATTACCTAAGGTCCGCTTAAGCCCTCAGGTGATTTAGACCAGTTTTGGAAACAAAAAAGGAGGAATGTTTCACCATTTGGTTTTTTTTCTTCATGAAACTGTGATATGCATAATTTATTCTCTGATCTGAATGGTTATTGCTCAAACTCTATTTTAATGCAGGTTTTTATTTCATGTAAATAGAAGAAGTCTGATTTTAATGTATTCTGTGGCCTTGACTTCAGGGATTTGGCATAGTTCTCCTGTTTGCCAGAGCAAATTGTTCCCCAACTGAAGAACCTGTCTAAAGGTGTAGGAAAGGATATATTCAAACTAAGATTTTCTTTGTGGTTAAAACTTGCCATTAAGGAAAAGTGCTTTCTGAGTATTCCATGAACATGAAAACAGAAACAAAAATAAAAATATAATTCAAAATCCAGGAGGGGAGCAGGGAGAGATTTGTTAGAGTTTCTTTTTTCTTGGGCTTTTTTTAATGTTTAACATTCCTTGTGGACCAAATTACAGCTAACCAAATAAGCAAAGAATTTAACATGGTCAGTGTCTCACAGTATAGAGTGTTGAGTGAATGAAGTTACAATACGGTTAACTAGTTTTAAGAATTTAATTTCAATATGCACCATACATATTTGCTTGACTGAGTATCTACTAGATAAAAGTCCTACATGCAAAACAGACCTCTGGGGGACTTTCACATTAAACAAGAAGTACTCATCTACTTGCTGTAGCAAGCCTAAGTCTGCTGAGACAAATTTCGCTTGTGGTTCAGGTACAAAATGCATCTCTTTTTTTCAGATCCTCAAATGAGATAAATCCTTCTGCATGGCATGACGCCCTGAGATTAGCTCTGTTCGTTACAGCATGGTGCTAATAACATTGGCATCATGAGTTTGATCTCTGTACAGGCCATTCATTTTAGAGTTGGACTTGATGATCCTTGTGGGTCCCTTCCAACTCAGAATATTCTGTGAAGTCTGTGAGTTTCCATAAAAAATTCAACGTGTATAGCCTAGCTATCTGGGAGCTAGCATAGAGAAGAACAAGAATATTATCTTGAATGGAGGAAAATGGCTTCTCTGTGATTTTTTTTAATTGAATGACTATTCTGAGATGCTGCTGTTGTTCAACATTCACTTTTGAATTTATATCTTTGCACATATGTGATTGATGGTAAAACTTTTGGGGATGGAAGGCAAGTGTTAGTAGTAATGAATTATTCTGCCAAGAAAGTATGGAGCTATAAAAACTGTAAGTGGAAGGGAAGAGATAAGGAAACTGGCATTGGAAGCAACCTAGAACAAGAGGGAAAAAAATGTACATACCGAAGAACCATAGGGTTAAGTGCATAGAGTTAAGTGGTACAATATGAGGTAAACGAAATGCTGTTTGACTATTGCATGTAAAAAATAACCTTGGCATCCCTAGGGACTTCAGTACCTAGCAGCTCTTTTTGCCTTTTAAGAATTTTGAGGAGCCACCTTTTCAAAGGTGAACTTTATATAGTAGAAAAAGGACATGCACATAAAACACATTTACACCAGCCTGGAGTATTATTTTCAGAATGCTTTGTTAAATGTTCTCATGTGGTCTTTTTCCGTTGTCAAGTCAGTTCCTGTCTTTATCTAAGTAAAAGCTGTTTGCATGTAAAATACTGAAGTACATTTAAATATAAGTTATTCCTGTGAAATGGACTAATAGTTGTGATATCTTTTGTTGTTTTGCTTATGTGTTTGCTGAGGATGCAGAAGAAAAAGCTAAGAAAGAAGCAGAGGAAAATGCTTATCCGGGAACAGATGAAAAGGAAAGACATGAAAAGGATGAGAAGCTAGCTGAAGATGCCACAGCAGCAAAGACAGAGAGCAGCAAAGAACCAAATCCTGGGGAAAGCAGAAGAGCAGATTCCAGTAAGAATCCTGTAAATGGGACTTGGCAAACTGAGATGAACAAATATGATGCCCCTCAAAGGAGAAACGCACCTAGGACAGATCAGGAAACAGACTCTCATCACACCGTGGGAGCAGAGAAGCAGCATCTCCAGAGTGGTGAGTTCTTTTCTTCCACTGAAACAAATCCAGCCCTAAGACCAGTATGCCACTTCAGTGATGTGGGAACATGATATCCTGAAAAAGTATGTTCTGGGCCTGAAATCTCTTCCTGAACATAGACATGATCACCAGCATATGGAAATAAGAAACTGTAAATTAACTTCCAAGTAGCATTACTCTGTGGAAGGCGGGATTCATCATGCCTGCTTAGGTACTTTGGGAGCAAAAGGAGATATTATTTATCTCATGAAAATGAAGCAACCTGTTATGATGCACAGTCTGGAAAGCCGAAACAACTATTCTTGGTTCAAGGAATGTCTTCATTGCTTGGGTAGAGAAGAGGATAGAGGAGAAGTTGGCTTATAAACTCATTTTAAGGCCAATTAAAGGCATCTTTGATTTGAGTCTCAGATATAATTAAGTTTTTGTACAGAGCATTTTTCTCCTCTCTTTTTTTTTTTAGGATTTATTTTGTCTGTTCTTCCTTTGCTCAGTTTTCTTTTAATAAGGATAGTCACAAGCCTTTATTTTGTTGGAGGACTTTTTTGACAGAAATTTTATTCCAGTGTTTTTATCTTGCTATAGAACTGAGTTAAGATAAGAATCTTATTCTGCACACAAAAAAGGTGAAGAAAATGGTGGAAAATTCTAATGAAAATTAAAAAATTATTAGACCTATGCGAACAGATCAGTTATCTCTTAGGTGTTCCACTGTTACTCCCTGCACAGCTTCTGCTCCCTATCAAAAAATCACAGTACAGCCACATGTGACTTGTCATAAATTTGGCTAGTATCAGCAGAAAGCCCACTTAGAAGCTTCCTCTTAGGAAAAGACTGAGTGAGCACATAGGCTTTGAAAGACCCAGACTCCAGCAGTGATAGACGGAAGGAGATCCAGAAATTCTGTTTAAAGCATTCTTGGTATTATTTTCTTCCAGGCTGACGACACCAGAACGAGAGGGCACAGCCTCAAGCTACGCCAAGGGAGGTTTAATCTTAACGTTAGGAAGCGTTTTTTCACGGAGAGAGTAATTGCATATTGGAATGGGCTGCCCAGGGAGGTGGTGGAGTCGCCATCCCTGGAAGTGTTTAAGAGAAGACTGGACGAGGAGCTTAGTGACATGGTCTAGATGGGGGGTGTAGGACTGGATGACCTGAGCCCCTTCCGGCTCAGAGTGGCCTGCTAGACTGTGAGGGATCTAGGTTGGTATTACGCTCTGGGATGTGCTCTCGGTCGCTGTACGGGTATTAGATGGTGAGTTGGACTAGATGATCCTTGTGGGTCCCTTCCAACTCATAATATTCTGTGATTCTGTGATTCTGTGATTCATGGCTGCTCCCAGTAATTCCTTCATCATTAGGGCTTTTCTAGATTGGAAGGACTGTGAGAATCAGGGGTGATTACAGTTTTTCTTCAGACAATGTTACATGGGTGAATAGGAATGAGTCCCCGAGGAAGACTAGAAGGTTAGAGACACATGAAATCCCAGTTAGACTGCATCAGTCTTTTCTTTTGAAATCCATTGTTTTATGTGCTCCTAGCAATACGGTTAAGTGTGCTCCAGTGATTTTGATAGTACAATGATCCCCAGGCTCTTTGCCGTTTTGCTCTTTGTGGATTCAATAAATCATAGTGTTCTTTTCCACGATAATGCACGACTGAGCCGTGCAGATAGACAGCTCATGAATATATAAATAAGCCCTACCCATCGCCCTGTCCCCTGCAGCCCCTGAGCACTAGAGGAGTGGTTCCTGTGGTGGCCATGACAGCGGGAATGGGCTGAGGGAACCCTGGGGCTCCCACTCGCTCCCCGCAGCTGTGGTGGCCCTAGGGGTCTCTGCTCCCTCTGCGCGTGGCCAAGCAGTGTCCCCTGCTGTCCCTGCTGCCATAGCAACCCCAACCCACGAGCCATGTTTATACACAATTGAGTGGACTCTAAACCTACATGCATAAGCCCCAATAAGCCCTGGCATGGACACGCCAGGAAATAAACAATGGCAGAAGACTCTGGCAGTGCAGGATCCTGCATGGTTTCTGGGCTCAGTGGTGGAGGCAGCAAAAGGCAGGAATCCTAGGACTCCCTGGACAGGAATGGGTGGAAGCCATTCCCTTTGGTCTGCTGAGCTGGCTCAGGGTGCAGGGTGGTCCTGGGAAGGCCATGCAGTGCTCCAGGGCTGAGGGGGGTGAGGGGATGGGTGGGGCTTAATTGCATATTCATGAGCAGATTATCTTCATGGATCACAGGTTTTGAGGAAGGGGAAGGGGCCTAAAGCTCTGTGAAAGTTGGGGGTTGACTGTACTTTTTTCTGCAATGTCTCTCGGTTGCTGCTGTCAAAAGTCCTTTGAAAGGAATGATAGTGATTTCTGAAAATTAGTGTCTTCATCAGGAAAAGAAATTTTGATTCTTAATTTATGGGATAAGGCCTTTAGGAGGTACGGTCACAAGAGACTCCTTGAGGACTGTTGAAATATTAACATTCATATTTCTGGATTCACCATAGCTTAGTTTTTGTTAATATCTCATCATAATGTATTTGCCTTATTATTTATCTGCCTCTGTAATCCCTTTCCAAAAGATCATTATGATCATCATTCTGCTTTACTGCTGGCAGTATGGCAGAGTATATATAACAATACTCAAAATTCTCCTGTTCACAATATTCAATGAAAGTTCAGAAATTGTCTGTCAAGTCAGTTTAAAGTCTGTCTGTCACTCACTGCCCATGTGTTTTCTCTGAGAGATTGAACTGTGAAAGAATATATGTGTATGACAACCATTCTCTTTTCTACTATAATGAAGCTTAATTGGAGAGAGACACTGATCCACTGTCGCCCAAGTGTAACAAACATGACAGTGGTTAAGGCACATTGTGGAAGAGGGGGATCTTGCCTCTTTACAATTTTTCCTTTTTTGGAGTTGTTCCAAAAATAAATATCCACTGCCCATGAGTATTTTGAAGGCAGATCTGATCCTCTTTAACACATAATACCTTTAATCTTGATCCAAAGGCTGGGAAGTTGCTATAGTCCCAAAAATAGTAATACAAATGGAATAAGCATCACTTCAATACAACCCTGTATTAAACATGTTTAAAAAATTCTGAAGTGAGACTTTTACAGCTTTTTGTGTTGAGGTGTGTGTTACAAATTCACAGACATTACTCCATGAGGAAAGGACGCACTGCTGGCTCCCATCTGGGCAGATTGCTGTTGCTTTACTGGATATCTGAAGGGAGGACACCTTCTTTGCTGCTGTTTGTACACTAAAATTGAAACAACTTTATTCTGCTGCAGCTCTCCCTTGCAATTATTTTTTATTTGATCTTGCATACAGCATTCTCATTCAATGAATACATGGTCTAGAAAGGTCTCATGTGCTATACTGTTTGACTCATAGAGGAGAAATTGAGAAGGACTCTGATTAAACCTTCCTGTCCTTATAAATTAATCCCCAGCTCAAGTTACCATTTTAATTCTGTTTCAATAATTACTTTGCAAAAGCCTTGATTTTCTAGTTTGACAGAGGCAAAAGGCAGTTAGGATGATTGTTCCTTGATCCAGGCACCAAAGGACCAACCTAAATGAATCTGCAGATAATGGAATCTTATAAGACAAAGCAAGAAAAACTTATATAGGCCTATTTAGGATATCTAAGGTGGTTCTTTAAAATAGACACTTATGATGACGTCTTGCAGGATCTTAGTCCTTTGAAGCATAAGTGTTTCAGAGTCTTGCTTTTGAAATTAAGTTTATGCTCAGGTTTTTAATGGCCTACATTCAATTAGAGGGATTATGAGCTCTCATGTGCACTTTAAAAAGTTTTAATAATTAGAATAAATGTGAAAGTAAATTGGAAAGCTCACTTTTCTGTAGGAGATAGATAAATTTTGTCTGGTTCTTTATTCCTTTTTAATTCAGACTTTTCCTTCCAAGGAGCATCTCCTTTGGATGATGCAATTTTATTGAGATACACTCGGGTCTCCTATACCACAGGACCATGGTCTTATTCGGGTCCCGCAAAGCCCGCCTTCTACGTTGATAGGCAGATTTGCCCTGTGCCCTTGCATGGCCCCCCCAGCGCTCTGGCGCGGTTTTGGCACTGCCTTGCTGTGTACTGGTGTTTGTGTTGGTGCTTCCTGGTGCCTGCAGCCACCCCACACCGGGAAAAAAACCTTTTCCACTTGGCTGAGGACACTGGTACAGGGAGCCGTCCAGGCCACTGTCCTGGCAGCCTTCAGCAGCCTCAAGGGCAGCAGGGGGAGATGGTGTGGCCTGGAGCAGCGCCAAGGGGAAGGGGGGGACGGGCTGGGGCAACCCGGAGCAGAGCCAAAGGGAGGGGAGGGAGGCCGGTGCAGCCCGGAGTGAAGGGGCAGAGCGGGGCTGGTGCAGCCCAGAGTGGAGGGGCAGAGCGAGGCCGGCGCAGCTTGCCACGGGCAGATCAGTGCACCCATGGTCTGTGCGCATGGCATGATGTTGATTTGAATATTCATGACTGACTAATTGAATATTCATGCGTGCCAGGGAGCGCATGCGCAGTTGCATAAAGGGACCTCCTTCATCGCTGAAAAATCATGCCACTAAGAGCTGAAGCTACAATATGGGGGGCATGAAGTGGAAGAGGGCTGACTGTATAGGTATTAATACACTTCAGTCTGCATTAAAAACTTTACAGTGTTTCTTATTGCTTTTTTCTAGGTGAATTAGATGAAGACAATAAGTTGGACAAAAGAGATAAGTTCAATGTGAGAGATGAATCAAAGACAACAGATGGTAATGACAACGTTTTATTGCACTTTTGTCACCCATTCTTATAATCAATCTATTGTTTCCTAAGCATCTGCTGTTTATTCTAAAACAAAAAAAAAAAGTGTAGTAATCAGAAACAGACTTAACAGAAACAGTAGTTAGATTTGAAAAAAAAACCACCAGGATTTTATGGAGGAAAATCATTCCTTTCACATAATGCCTAGCATAATTTAGTTCAGCTGGTAAGCCTTATCCATCGATTTTTGTGCAGTGCCTGAAAGAAAAATCCTGGATTATTAGAATTACTTAGTAGTAAACGTGGATTTGTGAGTTTCTATCCTTCTAACTTTCTTTAGGCTGTATTCTGCTGTCTGTAAGCACAGGCTCAATTGGAGATGAAGAAAACAGAGCTTAGAAAAATGCTGCACAAAATGTCCCTGTTTTACATGATCGTATGTTATAGTACATTAATACAAACACAAAGCTTTCTTGACTTAATTATCTGAGGGAGAACTTGCCCAGTGTTACCACTGGTGTGAGAAGCAAGCAGTGGTGAACACATCAGCGTAGAGATTCTAGTGAAAAAGGGGGTGGATGAAACATGGTTGAACTGAAGCAATCCCAAGCCATTGAATGATTTCATGGATGTCTGGGAATAATTCTGAATGAGCCTGAGCCTAATGCCCAGAACGCCATGGCCTTAAATCCCCGGGGACACCCCCGCACATCTCCATCAACGCTGTCACTCAAGCACAAGCGCCGGGAGCCGCTCCCAGGGGCAGGGATGGGCTCCGGGATTGCCTGGGAGGGGGCTGGAGCCGGGCTCTGTCCCTGCAGCACCCACCAGCCCTTCCCAAACTGACCCAGGCACCGACCCGGGAGCCGCCTGTTCGTTGTTCCGCGTGNACTGGACATTAGAAGGAACTTTTTCACAGAGAGGGTGATCTCACAGTGGAATGGGCTGCCCAAAGAGGTGGTGGAGTCACCGTCCCTAGAGGTCTTTAAGAAAAGGTTGGATGATGTACTTGGTGGTATGACCTAGATATTAGGGTAGTGTGTTATAGGTAGGATGGTGTGTTGGTAGCAGGATGGCAACAGGTTAGGTAACAGGTTTGGCTAGGTTAGGTAATAGGTGATAGGTTGGACTCGATGATCTCTAAGGTCTTTTCCAACCTTACTGATTCTGTGATTCTGTGATTCTGTGATTCTGTAATGTAGATGCACAGGCATTTTTAGCAGCCACAGCAAATTGGAAGGGTGACTCTATATTCTATTCCATGTTTACTCTTATACACCTTCTCAACTGAGTACCACAGGGCTCTGAGACAGTATCTGAACCCACATTGCTTAAGGCAATTGCTGAAGTACTAGATAACAAAATAGATAGAAACAATTTTTCTAGCATTTTCTCTGTGTACGTCTCAGTGAAATTCACTGAAACATAGCTATTCCTAAATGTAAATAATGAAGTGCTTTGTTTTTGATAGTCAAGAAAGACAACTTCATTCTAAGTACTGCAATTTAGTATGATACCAACTTTTCTTTTATTACTTCCTTCTAAGAAGTTATTTCATTTCCTATTGCTCTGACAAAGTGGTAAATAAGAAGAAAAAGTTATACCTCAACAAAAAATGTAGAAAATTTCATCTAAAAGCAGGTATTAATTTCAGACACATAGGTAAGTCATTCTTTTTCTTAAGAGGCTTATTAGTAACAATTGTTTAAAAGAATTCAATATTTTGTTAAGAGATCATGCTACTTTCACACTTGAATTAAATGCCTGTCAGTAAAACAGTCTTGAACGAGTACTATTCAAAATTCTCAAATATTCAGATAACTTGCGTGACCAACCTGATCTCCTTTTATGAACTGGTGATTTGCCTGGTTGATGATGAAAAGGCCGTGGATGCTGTATACTTGGATCTTAGCAAAGCCTTTGACAATATTTCCCATGGTAAACTTCAGGAGAAACTCTTGGAGCATGGACTGGATAGGAGCATTTTATGTTGGGTTAGGAATTGGTAGGGTGGACAAGCTCAGAGAGTGGTGCCACATCCAGCTGATGGCCAGTTACTAGTGGAGTCCCACAGGGATCAGTCTTAAGCTCGGCACTGTTCAATATCTTTATTGATGATACGGACAAGGGAATTGAATCCACCATTACCAAGTTTTAAGATGATACCAAGGTGGGGGCGAATGTTGAACTGCCAGAGGGTACGTAACGCTGGTCAGACCACATCTTGCGTACTGTCTTCAGTTCTGGGCTCCCCAGTTTAAGAAGGATGTTGAGCTGCTTGAGAGGGTCCAGAGAAGAGCGACAAGGATGGTAAAAGGACTGGGGAACAACCCAATGGGGAGCGACTGCGGGAGCTGAGGTTGTTCAGCGTAGAGAGGAGAAGGCTCAGAGGTGACCTCATTGCTGTTTACTACCACCTGAAGGGAGGTTGCAGCCAGGTGGGTTTGAATCTTTTCTCTCTTCCTGCCAGCACCATAACAAGAGGACATGGCCTCAAGCTACGCCTGGGGAGGTTTAGACTGGATGTTAGGAAGAGGTTTTTCACAGAGAGAGTGGAATTCCACATTCTCAACAGAATGGTCTGGGGAGGTGGTGGAGTCGCCATCCCTGGAGGTGTTTAAGAAAAGAGGAGCTCAGTGACATTGCCTAGATGATGGGAAGCTTGAATGGATGGAGCGTGGTACCCATGGCTCCACGCTTGTGGGCTTGATCCCTGGGTGGGCATTCGCTTGGGAGTTGGACTAGATGATCCTATGGGTCCCTTCTAATTCAGAATGACTAGTGAACCTGTGACTCTTCAGAAGTTCATGAGTGTGTGCATCTCTGTATGTAACTATCAAGACAGCAGAAGACTAATGGGCAGATACCTACTCCAGTGAGTGGTGGTTGAGCAATAGCTCTGCTGGAAGACTGTAGTCCTTATAGGACCGGGTGGATGCAGAAACACTGGAGCATTTTTAGGAGGACTCAGGAGCACCAGCTCAGCCAAGAGAGCAGACCTGTGAATCTCTGAGAGCAAGGCTTTCACTGTCAAGGTCTTAGAAAGATTAGGCGTGCCTATTTAGTTTGGTTGGAGGATGAAGAAGTGAATGTTTCATGCTGACTTGATGATTGAGGGTGTGAATTTTGTTCCCTGCAAGTTGCTCATCTTTGGTGTTATTTGTACTTGCTATTTCTTGTTTATTCTGCTATAAGGCAAGTTCTGCTCATCCCTTTAGGGAAAAGACCAATACCATGGGACTAGTTGATTACAGTGAATAAGAAACTGTAACCATTCAAGGACAACTTGTAGGCTGAGTGTTTTTCATTCAGACACTGCAGAGACAGATTATAACTAATGATCTCATTGATAAAAATCAGGAGAAAAAATTTCAATGATAAGGCTTAGGAAAAAAAACACTAAGGTGACACTTACGTTTTGCCAAATACTGCACAACTTGTTCTGTCCATTTCTTGCTCCAGAGCAAATCTCCTTGCCAGCCATTTAAGGAATGTGGGGAAAGGAATGCAGTGAGCCCCCGTGTATTCACGATCTGCTATTTGTGAGCATCAGTATTTGTGGGTGATTTTTCCATGCCTGTGCAACCTTGGCGTGTGCGCAGATCCTACCACAGCCTAAGTCTTATCAGCCCCCAGCTTTGCCGCTTGCGACGGCTCCACCCCCTCCCCGCCTCCCCGCTTGCACAGCCAGCCCCAGCTCTGTCCCAGCTCCCCCCCCACTCTGCTATGCAGGGCTTGCAGCGCACGCCCGCCTCGATCCTGGCCCCATCCCGGTCGCTTGCTGCACCACGCTGGAGCTCCCCACCCCTGCCCCGTGCTGGTCCCCATCCCTGTCCCTGTTGCTTGCTGCGGCGCGACGACGCTCCCTCTCCCTACCCCGCACCAGTCCAGTCCTTGGCGGAGCGCAGCCAGTTATCTGAAACAAGCCCCGCTCTCAGGACCGTCCTCAAGACGTTATTAGGGGAGGGGTCGTGGCTAGGGGCATGGCGTACGTGTCTACATAGTGGGTTTGCTATCTTTGCGGATTTCACTACTCGCGTGAGGCGGACCAGACCCAACAGCCCACAACTTGATGGTGGTTCACTGTATTATCCATGGATAATATGTAGCTGTTTACAGGCTACTGAAATGTTTACTTGACCATATGCTTTCTCCTGTGCCAGTGCATGGTCTTTCACATGCCACACACTGGAAAAAATGATTAAGCAAGGAAGTCAGGAAGACTGAGGTTATAGCTATAATGCACTCACCACATAGTTTGCTGGTGGGTAAAGCTCAGCCTGAACTTTTTTCAGAGTCAAGAATACTTACTTGGGTTTTTAAACCTCTATAACAACAGAGGTTGTTACAACCCTCTGTTCTGTTCCTGAGTTCTCCAGCTTCTATTCAGTATGTAGCTGAATAGATTTACCATGAGGGCTTCAGCTTCCTCACCACTACCCATTAGTATCAGCTAAAGCCCTGAACCCAGCTGATGTTAGTCTGCTACCCTGTCCTGCTGCGCAGGCACCCTACACCCAGAGAAGAGAGCTGCAGAGTATATTTTGGATAAATCCTTGTAGGATCTGTATCCAAGTTGCTTTTTTTCTTAAATACAAAAGAAGTTATTTTAATATCTTCTTACAGTAGTACATACATGCTGAAATAATTCTAGTGCATTTGTCCTTCTACATGGGGGAATCTAGTTACCAGGCATGCATAGAATATACCATGCTGACACAAAGACATTGAAACTGCACATCTACACTGTAGTCACAGGTATGAAATGTAGCTTCTCTGTCAGTTACCTTGAAGCTACCCAAAGATACTTAAGTGGACATGCCTCCAGTAACAGGAATCTAGCTCACTGAGCCAATAAAGAAATCTAAATCTAGCCAGAGCTTTGTACAACTGAGTCTATCCATACGTAAGATGACTACGTTAAAGCTAGCTTGAGGATAGCTATGTAAGCTGCAGTAATGCCTTGGATTTCAAACTTAACTACAGTCAGCCCTCTTTGCACTTTGCACCCACCATATTGTAGCTTCAGATCTTGGCGGCATGATTTTCTAGCAATGAAGGAGGCCCCTTTTCGCAAATGCGCATGCGCGACATGCTGCCGCCACGGTGGCTGTGCGGCTATCCGTGCCCTTCCACCTATGGCGGCTCCGCTTCTACATCCCACGCAGGCTCCACTGCTTCCGCGCCCGCCCCAGGCACAGCTGGGTCTCTGCTGCTTCACCACTCCCATGGCAACCGATACACAGCAACACAGTACCGAAACAGCACTGGGGATCATCTGAGGCGGTGGGGCAAATTTGCATATTAATGAGCTGCCATTCAATGTGGAAGTAGGGCTTCGTGGAACCTGATTAAGACCACAGGTCCGCGATATAGGAGACCTGACTGTACTACATTCTTCTATGCAGTGCAACACAATAGAATTGAATACATATATAATATAATACAATATGCAGTCATTTAAATATATGACCTACATTACAGGCTTACCAGAAACTGAGGTTTTGACTTTATTTTCTTTTGATTTTTTGAAGACACTCTGTTGCTTCACGGTAGTTAAAAGTCTTTCCTATGTGTTCTATACGTTGCCCATGCCAACATGTAGAGCTGCCTTTTGGTCTTGATTTTTCTTGACAATCATTCCTTGATCAACAAGTGGAAAATTTCCTGAGTGCACGGCCTTCATTTCTTGTTGTCCCAGTTGTCCCAAAAATCAAGTGGCATAGTAGCTGACACAGAATGTTGTTACCTGAGAATGCCTTTGGTATAGGAACATAGAGGTGTAGAGAAGCCGTGATGACGTCTCCACAATTTGAATTGAATAAACAAGATTCCTCATAGTTTCCTTTGGGAAAACTGCTCAACAGTCTGTCTTTACAGCCTCCTGCAGGATATGATTTTTGCGTGTGTCAATCTACCCAAGACCACTACACAGTAAAGAACACTAAGTAAACTTTTGACACAGTTTCCCATGGTAAGCTTCAGGAGAAACTCTTGGAGCATGGACTGGATAGAAGCATTTTAGGTTGGGTTAGGAATAGGTTGGATGGACGAACTCAGAGAGTATTGATGAATGGTGCCACATCCAGCTGGTAGTCAGTCACTAGTGGAGTCCCACAGGGACTAGTGGAGTCCCACAGGGATCAGTGTTAGGCCCGGCACTCTTCAATATCTTTATTGACACATGGACGAGAGAGTTGAGTCCATCATTACCAAGTTTGCAGATGATACCAAGCTGGGGGCAAATGTTGACCTGCCAGAGGGTAGAAGGGCCCTTCAGAGGGACCTTGATAGGGTAGAGAAATGGGCAGACTCCAATAATATGATATTTAACAAGTCTAAGTGCTGGGTTCTTCACTTTGGACATAACAACCCCATGCACTGCTATCGGCCGGGGAATGAGTGGCCAGAAATTGGTGAAATGGAGAGGGATTTAGGAGTAATGGTTGACAGGAAACTTAATATGCACCAGCAGTGTGCCCAGGTGGCTAAGAAGGCCAATGGAATCCTAGCCTATATTAGGAACAGTGTGGTCAGTCGGACTACGGAAGTTATCCTTCCCTTGTACTCGTTGCTGGTCAGACCACATCTTGAGTACTGTGTGCAGTTCTGGTCTCCCCAGTTGAAGAAAGATGTTGAACAGCTTGAGCAGGTCCAGAGAAGAGCGACAACGATGGTGAAAGGCCTGGGGAACAAGCCCAATGGGGAGTGACTGTGGAAGCTGAGGTTGTCCAGCCTGGAATAGAGGAAGATCAGAGGTGACCTCATTGCTGTTTACAACTACCTGAGGGGAGGTTGCAGCCAGGTGGGTGTGAATCTCTTCTCTCAGGCTGACGACACGAGAACAAGAGGACATGGCCTTAAACTACGCCAGGGGCGGTTTAGACTGGATGTTAGGAAGAGCTTTTTCCACAGAGAGATCCCTCAATGGAATGGTCTGTCTGGGGAGGTGGTGGCGTCGCCATCCCTGGAGGTGTTTAAGATGAGGAGCCAGTGACATGGCCTAGATGATGGGAAGCTTCGATGGATGGAGTGTGATGCCCATGGTTCCACGCCTGCGGGCTTGATTCCCTGGGTGGGTGTTTGACTGGGAGTTGGTCTAGATGATCCTGTGGGTCCCTTCCAATTCAGAATAACCTGTGAACCTGTGAACTTATGATGAACTCGTGCTTACGTAATATACATAGTGCTGGTGTTTTAAAACAGGTTACTCAATCATATAAATGAAAATCATTTATCTGTTTCTTCTTGAGAGAGGTAAATTTCTGATCATATACACAATGGTGCTGTTTCTAATTCTGTTCAAAATGGTAAGTGGGTTGCTCCTTTAATATCAGAAGCAAAAAGTTTATAAGGCAATTGCATTGTATTTCTTCTTGCTGCTTGATAATGCTCTTGATATAATATGTCATAATCTGGCAGCAGCAGTGGCAGATTGGAATTACAGTGGTCCAGGATTACTTCTACAGGCAGTTTCCTTTCCTCAATTCTTTTTTATGGTCTGTTACTTGAATTACATTAGACATCATTGCCCCAAGTTACAAATCAAAAAGCCTTGTACTCTTAGGTTCTGGAAAAGTTTGCCTGAATCATGAAGGCATTTTGCTATCCAAAAAGATATATTTCACCATAATTTATCTGTGCTGAACAATTGCTCCGTAGTAGTGCAGTATAGGGTAACAGGAACGTGGAAAAGCTGTGTTTTTAAAAATCATTTTTGTGGATTTTTGAAAAAGTGAGTGTATTTAATTTAGCAAGTGGTACCTGAGACAAGTTGGAGTTTGCACAGAGAAATGCATTTTGAAGGTTTTCTGCAGTTAATAATGCAGTATATTCAGTTTTAATTGGAAGGTGGAGCTGATGTGATGTGATCCTTGAACCTAAATGCGAACAGGTGCATGGTATCATGCTTGCTGAGAATATGTGGAATACACAGAATAAGGAATACCTCTTATAATTATGCAGATGATTTTGCAATTTGTCATTTTTTTGTGTGTTTGTAAATCTTGTGGGAAGCAACTGGTTTTACTTTGAGACTTTCATTTGCCTGTTTTCCACTGTTCAGCCAAAGAGCCTAGATACATAGTTTTTAGAATGTTTGATTGCTTTTTGTTTCTATTTCACATGAGATATATTCATACATATTCATTATATATTTCATGTATCTGACAATTTGAAAAATTGTGAATATCATTTGCCATGATTTAAGTGAATATTTGGAATATTCAAGTTAGTGTGAAAACAAAATAATCACTGGAGGCAACTTAACTAGGGTTTTTTGAGTAGTCACCTTTATGGGGAACATTTTTTTTTACATTACATCTGGTCCTTTTCATGTAGTTCTGCTCAGAGATGGCATATGGTTGGACTCCTCCTCAAAGAACGGTCCTAGAGGCATGGAGAAATGTGTAAATAACACAGTACATTGCAGAAATTCTTCCTTGATTTTTCACCATCATCTCTTTTATTGCAGAAGTCAGGGAATGGAGATATGTAACCTTGCTTCTGATATAATCCTTACTGCATTTAGGAATAATTTGCCTATACAAGAATGTATAACAATACTCTGCTTCAGCATGAGAAGAGTCTGCCTCCATGAGTCGAGCTCCATGAGTTTATGTTCTATACAGCAACAATCAGGCCTGTTTTTCCCGATGCAATGTTTAGTCCTTAATGAGAAACAAGATCATGTTGGAAGGGAATGACTGAAGAGAGGGAAGAATATGAAATGGCTCCTCAAAAGACATTGGTGACCTTTAAGTTGCATCTTATACTTTCCTCACAGAATAACTAGCTTCCAATTTGAGCATACCAGATTACAGGTGTCTTACCTGACAGGGACTCTGACAAGGTGTGGCATCTCACCCTGAAACAGAAAGGAATATCCAGGTGTGCAGATGCTCATGATCAAAAAGTGTAGTCTTTATTACTTATGATCATTAATTGATCCATCACTTGAAAATTCATTCTTTTTTCTGCTTCTAAAGTGCTTTCCTATTCTTAACTTCAGAACCTGGGGCTCGGGGGTAATAATAAATGTAGAAGAAAACCAGCAGGAGTATTAGTTGTGAAGTGATATTTTGAATCAGGCTAAAGAATTTAGGGACTTAAGTCTAAATCAGAACAACTGATTGTGAAAAACTGAAGAGATACTGAAAAAATCCAAGTAAGAATTTTTTGTCTGAGGTGATATGTCATAGTTTTAGCCAGTATAGAGTTGTGTATAGAGCACTGCATAGTAATTTTTTCCCTCTTTCAATTACTTTTGTTGTTATATGTTATATTGACACTAGACCTATTGTGTGTAAATGAGAAAAAGGCTGAATCACTGCTAAAGTTAAGGTACAGTCGACCCTCTTGCACTTCGCGCCCCGACCCCCGTATTGTGGCTTCACATCTTAGCAGCATGAATTTTTAGTGATGAAGGAGGCCCCTTTACACAACTGCACATGTGCGACCTGACACGCATGAGAATTCAATTAGGCAGTCATGAATCCGCAAATCAACTCTCCTGCTGCTCGGATTGCCCCATCCCCGCCCACGCCGGTGGCCCCGCCACTCGGATCACCCCGCTCCTGCCCACACCGGTGGCCCTGCGACTCCGATGGCTTTGTCCCGCCTGTGGTGGCTCCACCGCTTCCCCACCCCACCAGCACGGTTGCGCGACAACCGATACACAGCAACATGGTGCTGAAACAGAGCTAGGTGAGCCGTCTGAGGGTGCGGGCCAAATTTGCATATTAATGAGCTGCAATTCAATGCGGAAGTGGGGCTTCGTGGAACCCGATTAAGACAGCAGGTCTGTGATTTAGGAGACACGACTGTAGTTGTAGAGAAACTGTATTATATCCAAAGGGAAATTCACCTAAATTGCTGAATTTAGCACAACTGCTGCATCAAGTAGAAAACCAATTCAAAGCAGGTGCTGCCCTGGAATGTTCTTACTGGAGCTGATGATATAGCTAACAGAAGCAAAAAGTAATACAGTGAATCCCCAGCTCCATACAGGTTAAATAAATTGCAGGGAGAGCGGAGCCATGTTTTCCATGATAATTCACAGGTTCACAGGGCGAAAAGGAAGGTGAAAGGACGAGAGGACAAGCCCTATGGGGAGCCGCTATGGGAACTGGCGTTGTTCAGCCTGCAGAAGAGGACGCTCAGAGGCGACCTAATTGCTGTTTACAACTACCTGAGGGGAGGTTGCCACCAGATGGGTGAGGATCTCTTTTCTCAGGCTGACGACACCGGAATGAGAGGACATGGCCTCAAGCTATGCCAGGGAGGTTTAGACTGAATGTTAGGAAGAGTTTTTTCACAGAAAGAGTGATCTCTTGTTGGAATGGTCTGCCCAGGGAGATGGTGGAGTCACCTCACATGTGAACATGCACAAAGTGAGCTGCAAAGGTAGACAGCTCATGAATATGTAAATACGCCCTGTTTATCGTCCCGCCCCCCTCATCCCCAGAGAGCTGGGAAGGCATTCCCAGCAACTCCTCAGCGAGCACCGAGGCACGAGCCGGGGCCGGGACGGCCGGCACAGCGGCAAACTAACGACGAGCGACTGCTTTGGACGGAGGGACCTCCTGCGCCATCATTCCAGCGTGACTTGCCACCTTATGGCTTAGTCACTCTGTGTGTTTCCACAACGGCGATCTGGCGGCGACGAGCGGCTACTTCGGTCTTGTAGGGCTTGCATCGCGAGCCTTCTGGGGACCACGTGACTGGCCACCTGTGGGTACTTAAACCATTGCCTCTCCTGTGAGCCCGGTGAACAGGAGCAAGGCAAACAGGGTTGTTACTGCGGGAGGCTTGGGCAACTGCGGGGGCGTGTAAATAAGCAACTAAAAGGCAGTNGAGGTACTGGACTGTGGGGATCAGGAGGA
>WEKX01003092.1:0-11267 GCA_013390025.1 Pitta sordida
TCTTTCATAACTGCACAAAGCCGCTTCACTCAGACCCAGGGGTGACTCGTGGTCAAGCAGGACAGGGGAGGGGTGGCTCAAGCAGAGGAGGGGTGGCGGCAGACCAACCAGAGGGAGGGGCACGGCTCGAGTGGAAGAGGGGGCACGGCTCAAGCAGAGAGGAGGGGATGGCTTGCGCTTGAGCTGAGGCGAGCGGCCGCAGGAGCGGCATGTGCTCAGCTCAGCTCCACTGGAGCTGTATCGCTGTGGCTGCCTTGCAGCCGGCCCGACTCACCACGGGCAGAGGAGTGCTCTCATGGTCCATGTGGCAGGTCATGGGGGTTGATTTGAATATTCATGACTGCCTAGATTGAATATTCATGTGGGTCAGGTCATGCATGGGCAGTTGCACAATGGGCCTCCTTAATCGCTGAAAAATCACGTCACTAACATGTGAAGCCACAGTATGGGGAGCACAAAGTTGAAGAGGGCCGACTGTGTATTTACAGGCACATCTGTTGTACAGTGATCCTCCGCATAGTCGCGATCCGTAATTTGCGGGATCACATACTCGCTGTTGATTTTCCAGTGAGCTGTGGGACCTGGTGCATGTGCAAAACCTACCGTGAACCCGGTCTGCTCAGGATTATGTAAATCGGTCCCATCTGGGAGCCACCACGGCGCAGCCAGGATGCGTTTAGTGTAAATGTTTGGTTTTGCACAGCTTGAATTGACCTCTGCTGGGCTACAAGACAAGGTGACAGGGCTGCCATTGTGTGTGTCTGTACGTGAGAGCAGGGGAACACCTTCCCCCCCACCCCTGCAATGCCTTTTGTGTGCTCACAGTTAGGCAGGTCCCAGCCCCGGCCCTGTGGTGACGGCGGCCGCCTCTCCCACCAGCCAGCCCCGGGCCCCGCGGCAGTGGCAGCCGCCCCCCCTCACCGGCTGGCCTGAGCCCGTGCTGGCCATCGCCACTGCCCCACACTGCCCGGACCCAGCACCACACCAGCCGCCACCACCGCCCTGCACCAGTCGGATCTGGCCTCATGTGGCCGCCCCGTGGCAGCACTACCATAGCCCTGATCTGAACCAGTTTTTGGGACTGTGCCTCCGACCCTCTTCTGGGGCTGGTGCGGGGAAACCTCCCACGGCTTCTGGCACACATGCCTCCCAGTGGAGGCTCGGGCAGTGCAGTCACCACACCCCTCCTNGAGCGAGACAACTGATCTGCTGTAACACAACGTCCTGACTCTCCTTCTGGCATCTGGCTCCATGCTGCACTGCAGCTAGCCCAAGGGCTGGCTACAGAACTGCCCGTTGCCTGTTACTGGGTGCTGCCATAGCCCCAATCTGAAACAGTTTTTGGGACTGCACCTCCCTCCCTCTCCCAGGCCTGGAAGGGGGAAACCACGGGTATTCTCCGAGGGCTTCCTCCTGCCCTGGGAAAGACTGAGGGGCTCGTTTGCCGGGTCGGTACTGGTGGAGGCTCAGGAAGTGCAGTTGCCACACCCCTCCTCTTCTGTGCCCACAATCAGGCAGGTCCCGTGGCCGGGGCCCGGCAGAGCCCAGGGGCTGTACCCACCACTTGACCACCCATCTCGCTTGCCCTACTGCCAAACACAGTAGCCACCCACCTCCCTCACCAGAACATAGCCATGTTGGGCAGCCCCCAGGCGCCTGAGACAAGCCCCGCTCTCAGGACCATCCTCCAGACCTTATTAGGGGAGGGGGCGTGGCTACAGGCGTGGCGTACTGAACTACGTAGCGCGTTCGCTATCTTTGCAGATTCTACGACTTGCGTGAAGAGGGCCAGACCCAACAGCCCATGAGTAACGGAGGAATCACTGTCTAAATTAAAATAACATCTTCACATGATTTTATCCTCCATGAAAAACATTACATTTAGAGCACACTGCTCTTTGGTTTTTGAACCTTTAAGAAGTTTATGACTTCAGTCCTTCCAGCACATGCCTTGTCATTCATGAGAGATTCATACTTTTGTTCAAAGATTTCAGTCCTTGCAGGACCAACTAATTTGTGTGGTTTAAACTCGTTTATATTAGGAACTAAAAATAGCTTAATATTAAGGCAATTAACAGTAAATTAGATTTATACTGTGAAGCTGACAGTCCTAAATCTGGAAGACCTGTCATCTGGATAAACAGCTGATTGATTAGTTGCTGTCATCTGTATGAACCAGAAATTCAGTGGAGACAATCTAATATTCAGAAATAAAGACAGCTACTTCTCAATCTTCAGATAGTTTTTGTTCAGTATGTTTCTAAGATATGGGGTTTTTTTACCTTACAGTCAAAAGCTCTTCGGGAAAAATGGCTGCTACAGGGAATTCCTGCTGGCTCTGCAGAAGAGGAAGAAGCCAGAAGGAGGCAGTCAGAAGAGGATGAGCTACAGGTGAAAAAGCTGGAAGAAAACATACACAGGTAGAAACAGTTTCCTTTAGCTTTGCCTAAGAAAAGTCACTCCTGTTAAGGCTAGGGGCTTTCCTTGGCTGTGTCCCCATCTCCGGCAGCAGCTGATGGCAGCTGCTCAGGGAAGTGTGTAAGAGGCCGTAACATGTGCAGCTACACATGCCCAGAATTTGTCTCATAGATGCCCATGATTTGTAAGGTAGAGCCACTCTGTTATCTTTGTGTTTAATGGACTTTTATGGATTTCTTTCATGAAGAAGCTGAAAAGAGGGTTGAATTGCCCCTTCAAATCCATGTGCATGACTTTATCAATACTGAGATTCTCCATTGCTTTACACCTCGTACAGCCAAAAGGAGTGCAAAGTATCACAGTATCACAATATTAGCAAGGTTGGAAGAGACCTTGGAGATCATCGAGTCCAACCTGTGACCCAACACCAACCCATTGTCTAAACCATGGCACTAAATGCCTCATCCAGCCTACTCTTAAACACCTCCAGGGATGGCGACTCCTCCACCCCCCAGGGCAGACCATTCCAATGAGAGATCACTCTCTCTGTGAAAAACCTCTTCCTAACATCCAGTCTAAACCTCCCCTGACGTAGCTTAAGGCCATGTCCTCTCGTTCTGGTGTCGTCAGCCTGAGAGAAGAGATCCTCACCCACCTGGTGGCAACCTCCCCTCAGGTAGTTGTAAACAGCAATTACGTCGCCTCTGAGCCTCCTCTTCTCCAGGCTGAAGAACCCCAGTTCCCGGTAGCCACTCCCTAGAGGGCTTGTCCTCCAGTCCTTTTACCGTCCTTGTCACCCTTCTCTTTGTACTCACTTGTCACGAGTGCAAATGACATTTTGAATTGCAACAGCAGGTGCCACCAGGAGATCAAATACCTACTGATTTAAGGAGGATTTGGGCATTAAAATTATTTCTTTTTATCAGTTTACCATTGAAGTCTGAATTGACATTTATCCTCTTTTTTTCGTTTTCCCTTGTCTTGCTACAAAAAGTGAACTCCCATAAGGAAAATGCTTTTATTCCTCACAGGACAACTTCCAAAGCTGCTTGTACCATTTAGCCTATGTTGATTTAGACTTCTTTCAGCTGGCACAGCTTTTACATGTTTGTCAGCGGAGGTATCTAAATGACAGAGAAAAAGTAAATAGGACCAGTAGTCTAAGGGTTGAGGTATTAACTTAGCATTTGTTTAACTCAATTTGCCTTATGATAGGTTTATTGTGAAATTTTTTTGAGAAATCAATGAAAATGTTTCTGTGGGCATACATGCAAGCAGACTCACTCTAAGCTTGGATGATGATAAATGACTTATCTGTGGAAGTTGTAGATCAGCATGAATGTTAGAATGACTTCATGGTACTTGTCTCTGACCTGTGATTCCTATTAATCGAAATTGATCTGAGAATGTGTATTGTTCTTTTACATCATAAGGCAAGAAAGCTTTTTTTTTATTACATTTGCTACCTGATGTTATACTTCATAAATTAATGTAACTAATGTAATTAAGAGACTACTGTGCTTTAGAAAAATGTACTGTAATATATAGTTTATCTTGTGTTAAATGCTGTAAGGTGCTAAGTGCTCTGACCTCATCCAGCCAAAGGCATGAGATAGTGCCACCACTGAACACAATGAAATCTGCTTTGCTTAGTTAGTCCAGAGTGCAGGATCATACTATTGATAAGGTTGGAAAAGACCTTGAAGATCTCCTAGTCCAACCTATAATCCAACTAAATCCTAACATCTATATCATGACACTCAGCACCTCAAATGAATGACTGTGAAAAACCTTTGTCCCTGTGGTTGACTTTTTTCCTTTCTTAAATGAACACATGAAATCAAATATTTTAATAGTTCAAAGTAGTGGAGCTCTCTTCTGCTGTGACCACCTATCTGTCAGTCATAGGTCCGCTGCTTGCTCTCGAGTTGAAAGGACATTTGTGTGACAACCTTGCTAACATACTTAACATCCTTGTTGTCTTTCTAAGGAAATCTCAAAGACAATTAAATAATGCGAAAATAATACATCTGAACTGTTGAGATGAGATAGTAGAGGTTGAGGTCATTAGTCTACTTACAATTTACATTCATGACAACATGACACATCCAGAGCCTGAGAAGGTACAGAGCTGCAGAAAGGGGGAGAAGAAGAGGGATGTCAAGCACATTATCCAGAGGAGTGAACTAGAACCCATCCTTAAAGGGTTTTTTTCTGCCTCTGTGCTACATTTTCTCTCTGCATTCCCAAGAGAGAATCAGAGGGGAGGATTACAGGGGAACCATTCATTTGTTCATGTTTTCAGGGGTTTGATGGCCCTTTGTATGTCCACTATGCACTATCCAATGGAACCGTATGAAAAAGCCCTAATCATCTAAATGACAGTGACAGAGGACAGACTAAGCTGGTTCACCAGGTTGGTATAAAACTACTGCAGAACCAGCCATAGGGTTGATGCCAGGGGACTGTATGACCACCATGCCATGGATCTTGCATATTAATTAGTCACACCACATTGTGTAAATGCAAGCGCAGAACAGCTGCAATATCAATATATCTGTGAAGAAGTTTTGTGTCCCACACACTGGAAAATATACATTTGTTCTAGGAGCAGGGTGAAGCTTGTTCATGAGGGTCAATGTCCAGCACCTGCTGGCAGCCAGTACCTGTGAACCTGCTTTAACAAGGGAGGATGTGCAGTCATCCCCTTGCTCTTGCAGCAGAGCATCCCATCATCATCACGGATAGCACCGTTTCTTCTTCACACACTGAAGCACTCAAAAAAGTTCCATTCTCATACCTCTATTTTTACTCCATGAACATCTGTGGTACGAGAGAAGTATTCATCTTTATTTGCAGGTCAGCTATAAACAGTAGGTCTGACAAGTTGAGTGAACTCTGACACTTCAAACAGAGCGTTGAAGGAGATGGTGTTTGAAACCAGACTAACATTTGTAACTGAGGATGTGCATTCATGTAGGTCTGTGCTGTCCAGAAAAGGCAAATACAGTCAGCCCTCTTCCACTTCGCAGCCCCAATATTGCAGCTTCACATCTTAGTGGCATGATTTTTCAGTGATTAAGGAGGCCTGTTTCACAACTGCACATGCGCAACCTGTNCTCCAAGACACACTCATCTACCCCGAGTATGGAGAGACCACATCTACCCACTCAAAGAGACACCAGGACAGCGGTGCAGGCGGCTCCCTTGCACCAGTGTCCCCAGCCGAGTGCAAAAGGGTTTTTTCCCTGGTGGAGGGTGGCCATGGACGCTGGGAAACACTGACACAAACACCGACACACAGCAGGGTGATGCCAAAAGAGCACTGTAGCGCCGGGGGGCCATGTGAGGGTGCAGAGCAAATTTGCATATTAATGACTTGTCATTCTACGCAGAAGGAGGGCTTCGTGGATAGGGGGCAAGACCCACGTTACTGTGGTGTAGGAGACCCGACAATAGAGTTATCAGTAGATTTGTAGGTGGTACATGTAACACAAATGCTTTGATTTAGTATTGCTTTCTCTAATTCAGTTTTAAGTGAGTTTTCCACTAAAACCATATGTTTTGCAAGAAAGTATGTTTTGTAAACATACTTGTAATGTTTATTCTTAAGCTAGTATAACCAGTTCCCCTGTGTGGGGAAAGTGTTTAGTTTTGACTGAGGCTGTAAAAATGCGACAGTGTACAGACTCCTTCTTATTTATTGAACTTCAGTATTACCATAATACTAGAAATCATATACAGTCAGCCCTCATGCACTTCACGCCCCCAATATTGCAGCTTCAGATCTAAGCGGCATGATTTTTTAGCGATGACGGAGGCCCATTTTTGCAATTGCGCATGTGTGACTTGCCACCACGGCAGTAGCAGCCGCCCCTGCCGATCCACCGGCGGCAGTGGCTCCACTTCGCCACCGCTCCCCAGGCTCCGCCTCTTCCCCATCCCTCTGAGCACAGCCGGGGCTCTGCCAGTTTGCCTCCCCCCTGGCATGGCCACCACGGCAACCAATACACAGCAACACAATGCCGAAACAGTGCCAGAGATGATCTGAGGGTGCGGGGCAAAGTTGCATATTAATGAGCTGCCATTCAATGCAGAAGTAGGGCTTCGTGGAACCTGATTGATACCATGGGTCTGCCATATAGGAGACCTGACTGTAGTTTGTAGCTTGTAAGGATACGTACATATGACTCAACTTAGACATGAATAAATGTGATGACTTAATGAGCTCACTTGTCTGCAAAAGCATTTTGAAGAAGAATGCTTACACTGCTCAGCATTTCTCTAGACTTCATGACAAGCAAGGGAAAAAATTTCAGCATCACTAAACTAGGAATAAAGCAGAACAAAGAATGAAATACAAATAATTTAATAATATCATTGTGTTGATACTTCACATCAGGAGGATATGGAAGTACATGATGTACACAGAAATTAAAAACCAGGGAGCACAAGATGAGGACAGGATGCAGACATTTGAATGGTTTAATGGCAGAATGATGATTTGACAGGTGGAATTAGTTTAATATATTTAGAGATTTTTAAACGCATGAATCCTAGAAACAGCCTTTGTATCCAGGAATGCAAAGTAAAAATCAAGGAATCAAAAGAGCTACAATTAGGTTTAATCCTGGATTTCCAGCACTCCTGCTTACCTGTCTTCAATATTCAGAGTAAGACAAGATGCCCTATGTAAAAACCCTTGGTCTCTTGCATTTCTTTTTAAAAAGTAGTTGGTCTGATGGACTTAACAAGAGACTGGACCCCTTATTCAATATTCATTGAGTCTGAAGTGGGCTGGACATCTGCTAGTGATGGAATAACATTATTAATTGCTTGAAACCTGGCTAGAGGATTAGAGGCAGCATTGTGTCAATGGCAGAGTGAAGCCAGAAATGCAACACAAACTGTTCCAAGAAATAGAAAACTTTAAAGCTATTTCACAGAATCACAGAATCACAGAAAATTATGAGTTGGAAGGGACCCACAAGGATCATCTAGTCCAACTCACCATCTAATACCCGTACAGTGACCAAGAGCACATCCTAGAGCGTAATACCAACCTAGATGCCTCACAGTCTAGCAGGCCACTCCGAGCCGGAAGGGGCCCAGGGTCATCCAGCCCTACATCCCCCAGCTAGACCATGTCACTAAGCTCCTCGTCCAGTCTTCTCTTAAACACTTCCAGGGATGGCGAATCCACCACCTCCCTGGGCAGCCCATTCCAATATGCAATTACTCTCTCCGTGAAAAACCGCTTCCTAACGTTAAGATTAAACCTCCCCTGGCGTAGCTTGAGGCTGTGCCCTCTCGTTCTGGTGTCGTCAGCCTGGAAGAAGAGGTCTACACCCACCTGGCTGCAACCTCCCCGCAGGTAGCTGTAAACAGCAATGAGGTCCCCTCTGAGCCTCCTCTTCTCCAGACTGAACAGTCCCAGTTCCTGTAGTCGCTCCTCNGATGTTGCACCATTCACCACCACCCTCTGAGCTCGCCCTTCCAACCAGTTTGTGACCCAGCATAAAATGTTCCTTTCCAGCCCGTGCTTTACAAGTTTCTCCTGAAGCTTATTGTGGGAAACCGTGTCAAAGGCTTTGCTAAGGTCCAAGTACACAACATCCACAGCCTTTTTGTCATCGACCAGTCGAGTCAATTTAGGATTTTTATGTTCTTTTAAAGATCTTGGGTCTGTGTTAGAGGAAAGTAGAATTTCAATTTCTTTCCCTTTGTTACAGAGTGCGAAAATTATCTATATTTTGCACCTACTTTAGATACCCCCCATGTACCTTAAATGGGGTACATGATAGTAAGTGAGTGAAAAACTAATGAAAAGCTTTTCCCTTGCCTTACACGTATTCTCCAAATCACAAACATGGAACACACTGTTTGGGATAGCGCTGATACAGATTCTTAGTCAGCTTCCACAGACACAATTGCGATAGCATGTTGTTGGTGAAACAGATGCTAGAATGTGTTGTATGCCTCCCATGGATATTTTTTGCTGCATGACAATCTTGGTTTTTTTCAGCAGTGAATTGAGAGTTGGCATATGACACCTGGACATTAACAGGCAGTATTCATAGAGCAGAGCAGCCCACCCAAAACCCACTGTTCCTTCACAGCATTTGAAGAGCTCCCAAAATTATTTTCATTTAGTAGATTAAATTATAGTGCATGCTAGTGGCCTTTGTTCACTATAAAAGGTGAAGAGTTTTTATTGCTGTGAAGCTTCTGTGTATCATGGAAACATGAAGTTCTCTGTGGCAGTGTATCTCCCTATTTGACTGTACTTGTTGTGGTTCCTGGAGTAAAAAGAAACCCACAATCAACAGTGCATCTGCTCATCTTGGATGAGGAGGTGCCCAGCAGCTCCAAGGAATGACAATTTTTTCCTTTAATGAGGCCATCTTTTTGGACATGTGGACTAGGAAGACAGCTCAGACCAGTGGATTCTGGCTCCCCAAAATGCACAAACACAAGACACTTGTGGCACTTTGGCACTGTGGCAACTCTTGAGGATGAAGCAGTGCAGGACATCAGCCAGGGTATACATGTATCTGTTGTTCTTTACTCAGGGCTACTCGGCTATCATCAGATCCAAGGTCCTAACATTTGCAAAATTTTTAGGGTTGTGAAGTGCTTCACCCTTGTGCCTGCTAGTTATGAACCACAGCTGTGTCACCTCTAGGAGAAAACTCTTCCATGGTGTGCCACCATGGAGGGAGAGTTCAAGTATTAGTAGCAGGAGAGAAAGGTCTGTGTTTTGAACTGTAGGTCATGAGCTCTTTCTTGATACAAACACATCTTTGCTGGTTGCTGCTGTCTTGCTGATGTTGGCAGGTAGTAAATGCGCATAAAATCTCCCTCCTTCTCAGTAGCTCCCATCTCAAGTGCTGCTCTTCTTCTGCACTAACAAAACCATGGAAAGTATTTTAAAGAAGTGCTGAACTTCTTTTAAGAAAAGGATGCTTGAGAGGAACTGCAGGAGAAGCATAGCTTCCATCCAAGAAGAGCACCTGATGGACCAAAGTAGATGCTGAATGTAAGCTTACACAAGGGACATGACCAGTGCTGGAGGAAGAGAAATGATACCATCTCTCATGCAAAAGGTGCCTTGGTTGTGCAAGGCTCTCCATTGTTCTACTGTGCTCAACCTACGTCTGCTTACCAGGTATTAATCAGAAGTCCTATTGTAGGTGGAAGCAGATCCAAAATGGAATACAATTTCTCCAAAGCTGGCAGAATTGTCCTCATCTTAGTCTTCTCATTGAAGAGTCCAGGAAGTACAGGTTCATGGTTCAGCTGATGTTGTTGCAGCTGCTGTTTCTTTAGCATTTCTTTCCTTCCAGTGTCCATTCTTTCATTTCTTTCTGATTCCAGTGTTTGTTTCCTGCATCTTCTTTCCAGGATAAAAGTTTAGCATGTCTCAGACTGGGAACTGAATGGTTTATCCTGGACTGTCACCAATAGTCTTTCCATGGCAGAGGGAGAGACTATGTTAGACAGATGTGACTGCACACCTTCTAAAGCAGGATCATGTTGTTGCCTAAATTCAAAGAGAGAAAGGAAAAAAAGAGAATTCCAAGCAAAGGTGAAAGGAAAGGGGGAGTACTTTCTTGCAAGTCTTCGAGGTCCAAAAGAGGGAGAAAAAAATTATCCAGTTACATTTATAGACTAGCAAAACCCGCACCCCTCAGAATGTCCAACTCTGTCCATCTGACCGTTGTGTACCCTAAATATCCAACCAAAACTCTCCTAACCCCCAAAACCCAGCCTTCCTCTGAGTTGCCCCCCGCCTTGAGCTGTCCCAGGTGCACTGGCTGTCTGTTTTGACTTGCTACCCTTATTATCTCCAGAAGAAATGTAAACATCTCTCTACGACTCCTGAGAAAGGCCTCACTTGTACAGCTAGTATTGCAACTATAGTCAGATGAAAATCTCAAAAGTATAAGGAAAAACTTCGAGGCATCACTGTCATGTCACAACTAGCTGCTCAGACATCCTCTAGAGCAGACAGTGCAAATCAGAACAGAGATGCCATAAACCCCTCCTTAGCAAGGTCTCATCCATGTCCCTACAGTCTTATCCTCCAGAGAGAGATGAACAGTTCTGAAATTCATGCTAATGCAGGGAACAGTGTTTCTTGTTTTGGAACTTCCACACTGATAGCAGCTGGAGAAAATGATCAGGAACAGGGTTTATTCAGCATTTTTGTGTTTTACCTAGAGTGCCAGATGCAGCTGTAAACCAGCCTTCAGTCTACCTCCATACGCTGCCCATATAACCAGTTGGATGTTTGAGTGAAATAGCAAAAATGTCTCATCTTAGCCACTCAGTGTCTTCAAATACTGCTCGCCTGTGAGGCAATATCAAGCTTTCTATTCACAGTGTTCAAAGTATAGATAAGGCAGGAAAAGACCTCAAAGATCATCTAGTCCAACCTACAGTCCAACTAAACCTAGCATCTACGTCTAGATCATATCACTCAGCACCTCATCCAGCCTCCCTCTGCACACCTCCAGGGATGGCTACTCAACCACTCTGGGCAACCCATTCCAAATCTGGATCACTCTTTCAGTGAAAAACCTTTTCCTAATATCAAGTCTAAACTTCCCCTGCTGAAGCTTAAGGCTATGACCTCTCATACTGTCTCCAGTGTCCAGGGAGAAAAGACCCACCCCCACCTGACTACAACCCCCTTTTAGGTAGTTATAGACAGAGATAAGGTCACCCTAGAGCCTCCTCTTTTCTAGGCTAAACAGACCCAGCTCCTTCAGCCTCTCCTGATAGGGCTTATCTTCCAGCCCCTTTACCATCCTAGTTGCCCTTTTCTGAACTCGTTCCAGCACCTC
>WEKX01003093.1:0-22825 GCA_013390025.1 Pitta sordida
TGTGGTTTTGGCCGTGGCTGTGATTTTTCTACAAGGTAAACACACCTGAAATACAAAGCAAATTGTTTCCTTTTCAGAAAGTCAGATTCAGACTACCTAAGGGGAATGTCCTTTCTTTTGATGACAATGGAAAAGGAAACAAACAAACAACAAGATCTCAAAAAATGAGCACCAGTCTAGACCCAAGGAATCCAAGTTCTAGAACATTTGCTACTGGTCTGAATGGGAACCCTTAGCAAGCCAACTTCCCTTGCCATGTTCCAGTTTTTAACTCTAAATGAAATATCATGATAAATAGAAGTGCCATTTGCACTTTGCTAATATTTCCAGAAGTAGGTAACTGAATATAAACTGAATAAAATCAATAATTATTTTAGAAATGCTCATATCCTGATGAATCTTCTTTCATCCTTAGGGTTTGTAAACACTGTTGACATACTAGTTACCATAATCAGCTTCAAAGCAAGAGGTAGACACCTAGAGAAAGGAACATTGCTGAAAAGTAATTGACTATCACTGGACTAAGAAAATCCAGGTGTCCATTACTAAGAGTACACTATAAATTATGACTTATTCTGAGTTGTGCACTTTTTGTACATACATGGTGGGAAAAAAATAGAAGAGGCTATTAGACCAAATAACTACTTTTATGGTCTTTGCATATTTTCAGGTAATTTGCTCTTTGCAACAAAATATAAGAAAAATACATTGAAGCAAAAAAATCTTACAAAATTAATAATGAGTTCTTTCAGAACGACCTAAAATTACTATCAGTTATAATTATTGTGGAACATTTCCTGGACAGATTGTGATACTGTTTCAATTTCTTTGTGTTCTGGTTTAATTTTTGGTTTTATATATTGGGGAATATTTTTGGTTAAACTGATCTGTATGTTCTTCCCCAAGATATTTAGAAGCAAGTTTGATTAAAGTGACCTTCTACACCTATGTGTGGAAAACTGCTAAGTAAAAAAGATGACAGAGGTCTTGAAAACCCAGGCCAACGGTGATAACAGAGGCCAGAGAGTATATAAATGCAAATTATAAGGCTTGTTTAGCAATCACTGAACAATGCAACCTACAGTACAGGGCAGACTAGTTTCTTGGCAAAAAGTAGAGAATAAAATGCATATATTGAACACATGCAAAGCACCTCATTTACACTGAAAAAGTGCAAAACAAATAATAAGAAGGAATATAAAAGTATTTACATGCCTTGCAAGAACAGGCAGAAAGGAGAAACGAGGGAAGCAATGCTTCAGCACTGTCTCCCAACCCATTAAGGATCAGGGCTATTACCTGTACTCGGCAGGGTCCCCTCACCTCCATTAAAGAAAGACTGCTGATCCAGGTTTGCTGCTCATCACGGTTTGCTGCTGCAATCAGTTATTGTATTTATAGTGCTCTCTTTCACTGTACACTTGGATCAAGTATATTATGCTTTTCAAGACTTGCACTCTATCCTTCTTACACAATAAAGTGATTGATGCTGAGCCAGAAAAATCTGGTTGCAACACATCATTTAAATACATCATGCATTTACAACTACTTATTGATATCATACAGAACTCAGAACGGCAAATAATCTGCGAAGAAATTGAGAAATTAGAGGAAAAAAAGGCATTATGAATTATGATTGGTCTTAAAAGCCACCACATTTCTTGGCAGCAGTTTCTCATGGTTCTTGGAAATACCATGGTCTAGCTGGGGGGTGTAGGGCTGGATGACCCTGGGCCCCTTCCGGCTCGGAGTGGCCTGCTAGATTGTGAGGCATCTAGGTTGGTATTACGCTCTGGGATGTGCTCTCGGTCTCTGTACGGGTATTAGATGGTGAGTTGGACTAGATGATCCTTGTGGGTCTCTTCCAACTCATAATTTTCTGTGATTCTGTGAAACCATGCTAATATCCTCAGGGAAATAAAAGGTATCTATACCAACCAAAATGTAATCATAATGTAAACATTTTAAAACCAAAATAAGTTAGAACTAAACTGTAAGAAGTACTTATGAGATCCTTCAGAACATGCACAGAATGATGGAAGACCACAAGACCACTTCCTGTGCTGTAAGGAATCTCAAAAACCTCAGAGCATCACTCAAATATCACTTTACCAATGCAAATAACTGAGGCACACTGAAAATTATATACTGGAATGTGAAAAATTGCTTGATGCCTCCAAAGTGTAGTGGACAAAATCAGCTCTTTTCACCCTATATTGTAGTGGGGGGGGGAAAGGAAAGTTACAGTTGCGCACATCTGCCCATATGGATCAACGGCAATCAGAGAAGCTGTCCTTGTCTTTGGTGACCTCTTTGTCTTGTCCTTGATGGAAACACCCCATTCCATTATAAAATGTATAGGAACTAATATGTTTTCTGTAGCAGCTGGAGACTTAATTTGACTCTAGGAGGTTTTGAACATGTAGTCACAAAAATTTTTCATATTTATAACCTGCTACTTTGAATCAGAAAAGCATCTCCTCTTTCGTCTGGAATCAAACAGCATTCCCTTGTCAAACAGTTAATTGCTCATGACAGAGTCATTAAAGTCTTCAAACTAGACATCTGAACACAGAAAATTTGGTGAGCTGTATGGAATTTAAACGATAATTAATTTATAGACATATAGCATCTGGTCTACACTTCTTTCCAGAATATTGTTCATTAGGAAATATAGCCACCATAGTAATACTTAGAACCTTGCAATGATAAGAAACATGATTTTTGGAGACAGATACTTATCAGGTTCTGAAGATCAACCACTGTTTGTATTTTCTCTTTGGTGGGAAGAATTAACTGATAAGAAAATGAAAGGTGTAAAACCAAAAAAAGAAAAAAAGAAAACTTCAACACATTTGAAATGGCAGATCAAATTCAGAAACTAAGTCTCCAGGCATGAAAATGCCCCATGCTTGTCTGGGAATGTTATACGTGTAAGAAAAATACCCTGAATTCATCTGTTCTTCATAGTTACACATTCTAATATTAAGGGAACTGGATGTCTTCCAAGCTTGACCTGCATGACATAAGGTGTGATACACACATTAGCCTTTGCATTGAAAAAATATTTCTGCAAGAATTCATAAGTCTTCAAATGAAATATAATTTTCTGATCAGACAAGTAAACTACTCTGGCACCAATTAAGCAAACCTGTGTGATCTCTGCATTACGATCTCTTAAAATGCCAGCCACTGCCACTGCTTAAATGATTTGAACTATCTGTAATAAGAACTTAAAAACTCTGTCACGTGGAACACCATCCTATGCAATTTTAGGGGTTTTTTTTCTATTAAGTGCTTTTAGCTGCAGGTGGTTTTATAATTAAGATAATATTTTAATGAGTCTGTAATACAAACACAAGGACATTTCTCATGGAGTTCCAGCAGATCTTTTCAAAATTGTGTCCCTTTGTCTTTCTATTTTACTCTTAGAATCATGACAAAGTAGGTCAAGACAGGAATGCCAAGTACAGCTTAAAGCAATTAGCTTTAGAATGAGGAGCTGGCGCTTCCCACTGGCAGCTAACGGGTCCATTTGTGTCCTTTTTGAGTTACACCAGTCAAAAACAAGTGAGTAGAAGATGGATTGGAGGAAAGAAAACAAGACAGATGACACTGTAGGTATGTGACTGGAGTGTGGACTGAGCCTGTAAAGGAATGCAGAAAGGGAAAAGAGAAGGGACTACCTTCTGGATTAACTTGGAATGTGGTTCACAGGGATCAAAACCAATAAAAACATTTCTACCTTAGATACTTCTTAGTCAAAAACCCACACAGACACTATATCAAGTCTCCATACCTCATTATAATGCTTGTTCAATGAATCCAGAATTCCTTTCAGTCCAGAAGGACCCTATATGGAAAAATATGTATCAGCAGGTCATTTTAATTTAACTAAGTTTATGTTTGCATACCTGTCTTCAAAGAGCAGTGGGGATGTAAGAGTTTAGAGTTTTGTTTGGTCACACAGCAAATTGTTTTCTGTAAGTTCATTCATTTTTACAGGCACAGAGGAGAAGAAAAGTTAAGTTTTTAAATCTCTGCATTTTGAAAACCAGCAACTAATTTTGAAGTGAATTGGTCTGTCAGAGAAGGCAGTAGTGACATCCATATCAATTTTAATACATATCCCCTCTGGTACGAACAACATCTTTCCTCTGCAGCATTTTAAAATTCTTCCCATTAACTCAAATAACAGGTTCTGATGTAGAAGCAGCTCCTAGCATTGCAAGTTTGTATTTAATTACACATCTTTCATCAAGAAATTCATCAATGGAAAAGGAACTTCCTACTCAAATGCAGACTTAAAATAGATTAAAAACGTGCTTGGAAAAAAACACTTTTTGACATTAAAAACCTATTTTTGGGGGGGCATAATTGGCCAAAAACCAGGCTCCCAATGAGATTTTTAAGTTTTTAGAAGAGAGCAGAACACAGAAAATTCAGTTCACAGGTTATTCTGAGTTGGAAAGGACCCACAGGATCTTCTAGTCCAACTCCCAAGTGAACGCCCACCCAGGGATCAGGCCCACAAGCGTGGAACTGCGGCACCACGCTCCATCCATCCAAACCTCCCACCATCTAGGCCATGCCACTGAGTTCCTCATTGAGTCTTTTCTTAAACACCTCCAGGGATGGAGACTCCACCACCTCCCTGGGCAGACCATTCCACTGAGAGATCAGTTAAGGTCTTAAGAAAAAAACCCAACTAAACTTACAAAATAGCACAGTTACACTCTTTAAGTTGAAATTTTTACATAACCCATTACAAACTACGGCCACTCATTCTAGCTGTAGGAAATATTTGACTACATTAATAAGATTACAATATACGTACTCAAGTAAGTCACTTAATCTGATTGACCTGGATGTAATACAGACAGGGCACAAAGGCAACTCTCCTCCCCTGGGGCTTTTTATAATTAAAATTTACCCTCTGCAGCTTTTGTGCTAGTGGGGACAGTAGGAAGATTTGGAAGCCACATGAAACATAGGTGTCTCACTCCCTCTTTGTTCCCAACACTGGAAGAGGCCTTAAATTTTTCCATTCATGATATTTCGAAGTGAACTGTCACTTCAATTTTATATTAAAAACAAGATAAATATAGGACACATGTTTTCACTGAGATGCTCATTCCACTCTGATTTCTCAAGCTCATGGTAGAATTTTCACTTTTATATCCATAATAAAGATGGCAATCCAGAATTGGGACTGACTGTGATGACGCTGCCTAGATGTCTCAACACTGTAATATTGCAGTGTTGAATCCCTGAATCCAAGCTCCTTGCAGGATTCAAAAATAAGAACTTGTTCTCCGTTTGCATTTCCAGCCATGTTCCCTATTGTTTCTTTTATTGTTTTTCCACAAACAAAACTGATGCAGCCACACAATCAATGAAGAATTGAATGAAGTATTTGCGACCAAACTCAACTTCTCAGATACTATTTGTACATAAAATAAATGTTGACAAAATGAAAAGGCATTGTACATGTCAGTTTTGAAAGTCCAACATCACCTCAAAAAAACCCCCAGAATAGTCTCACGACTATGACAGTCAAGGAGAATTTAAGGCATTTGGATTCTATTCTTGACTATGCCACAGCTTTTGTGTTACCAGAGATAAATGACCTCTGGTTTTAGTATTTCTATTTTCAAATATTGACATAAATTTAATAATTTAAATAAATTTTAATAAATTTAATAATTTTATATTCCCATCATTCTTTTTATAATAAAACTATAATAGTACCATATTTAAACAAGTACAACAGAAAATATTTTTATTCAATGCATTTTTCCTAAACTGTAGTCTCTTTCCTTCCACAGTTTCACTCCACTAATATAGTTGCTCAATCCACTCTACAGACAAAAACTCAAAAGAAATAGCACTGGTAGGCAAGTGAAGAAGCAATGAAATTAACTGCACTTGAAGGATTATTGTACAGTAGTCTCTAGCTTTTGAATGAGAATCTTGCACATCTGTCACTTTGAAGCTCACTTGAGCATGGTTTCCTTTTCTTTTTTAATATCAAGTTGTGTAATTGAGAGAAGCAAAGCACAGAGAGAGTACAATTGCATGAATAAGAAAAGAACTGAAAATGTGTCCTGATTATTTTCTAAAATTACAAACAGGTTTCAGATGTTATTTCTATAGACAAGGCAGGAATAGAAACACAGGTGCTTAAAGGGAATAGCTCCAAACTGTGAAATCACTGATGTTTATAATATATTTTCCTCCCTTTACTTTTATAGTTCATCTGCATTTCTGTAAAGATGAGACTGTTGAAAAAGTCTACCCAGTCTCACAGTCCATGCAGTAAAATGTATAATAAGTAAATTGCACTGGTTGCATCTCAAAAATAGGCCATTTCAGAGAACACAGCCTGCAAGTGACTCAGTGTAGTCATTTTAGTCTTTTATTTCACATTGGTGCCTACCCACTAAAATAGGATACTATTTTTCTGATTACTGTAATGCAAAACATCATGAAACTCATCAGTTCAGATGTGCAATATTGTGTAACTATTCCGAAGAGGAAATGGGAAGATTGAGGAAGGCATGATGACTGCCACAATAGCATATATGAAATGCATTAAATTTTTATATGGATAAAACAGCTAAATGCATAGAAACAAGCAATATGACCAAACCTTGCCAGCCATTCCCATTCTACTATGCAAGCATTTCCAATATTCTTCCAAAAAAGCAGCTGCAAGCCCAGGAAAACCAGAAATGCTACTGACAATTTTTACTTATCATTGCTTTGATTTTCTGTTTATTGTAATTAAATGATAACATTCACTTACTTTCAAAATATTGGTAGAGAAATGACAGTATTTCCTGACTGCAGAGGAAATGAAATTTCCAAGGTGAACTACTGGCTACTTAAGATAACTAGTTTAGTGGCACTGACATATGTATTGAATCACAAGACCAAAAGTGTATGTAATAACACTAAGAAATTCAAGTGAACTTTTCTATTGCATCAAATGCAACACAAACAAAATGTGTAACTCTATTTTCATTTAAGATTTTAACGAAAAGCATGAAGCTAATATTCCAAGCAAAAATACCTCAGAAGATAAAAGATGCAAAGTTTAGCCCTTTGCAAAAGTACATGATGAACTGAATAAGCTTCAAGGGCTAATAGCAGTTGTGAAATAATTCTATTATATCTATTGGTTGAAAACAATAAGCTTTAGATGTGTTGGTTTCAGAGAATGAATAATTGTGATTACAGTTTACTAGCCTGTAATTTAGCACACACGAATTTCTTTTGCACCTCTGAAACAGATACCTTGAGCAAGATGGCACTGTCCAAAACAGATAGTCCTCATGCATCCTACCTTTAAAAACTAGTGCTGGTAGCACTTTTCTTCTGCCAATCAACAGTACTGGGCAGAATCATACTCAGATTCACTTCAAAGAATGCTGTTACGTTGGTGGAATTCTGTAGCACAACTCTACCTTAGCACTTTTTTTTATTTTAAAAACAAGCTGATGTCCAACTAAAATGGGAGCAGCGGAGAAATGGAATTTCCTCTAGTCATAAGATTTTCAGTAGAGACAATGAAAATTTGGACAAAAAAAATAAAGCTAACTCTTAATAGGGAAAAAATAAACCTCCTTTTTCTGTAGCCCAACTATGTAAATAGAAATGCACGCTGACAGATGCAAAAGTAAAAATAAATAAATAAATATCCCTCCCCCCCAACCTCAAAACCTCCCAGAGCTGACTATAATATGTAAAACTGTGCCAGACATCAGGTTATTTTCTAGGCAGAATGAACAGAAAAATAAATGATCTTCCCTTAACAGAACTCTACACAAAATGAAGTAGATAGTAATTCTACAGATCAAGACTAGAAATGCATTTTGACTAAGTGAAGACTGCAAAATTGGGCCTGTACATCCTGAGGCCAAGAACATATAAATACTAAGTTCAGATGCATTCTATACATTGCTATGCAGGTGAGTGAGCACTGGAAGAGGTTGCCTAGAGAGGCTGTGGAGTCTCCATTGTTGGAGACATCCAAGAATTGTCTGGACACAATCCTGGGTACAATGTTCTAAGAAGACCCTGTTTGAGTGGGTAGGTTGTTTCAGAAAAGCATCAGTAATCCCTTCCAACCCTACTCGTTTTGTGATTCTGTGAAAAAAGTGTGGTAACCAGAAAGTCAATGCATTATACACAAGGCAAAGCAAGCTGTGGTCTGCTGGGAACCCTTTCTGTGTTTCTAAGTCCTGTAGTCTTTTTTATTACCAGCTATGGCAGAAGAAAGCAATCAGCTCAGTCTTTGATCAGTCTGATCAAAATTCTGTACTGACAGCCTCACAGCATCCTGTTATCATAGTACAGTAATCCCTCAAATATCGCGAGGGGGTCAACTCAAAAATGCTGCTGCTATAAGTGAAATCCATGAAGCAGCGGTAAATAAAGACTGTAAAGCCAGGGAAAGAATTCCCACAATGTACTGAAGCAACAAATGGTGACTGACCCGCGAAGCAGTGACGGATTACTGTATTTCTTTTTGTTTCACAAAATCAGCATTTCAATTTCAATGAACAGCCATGCCGAACAGGGTAACAGCTTGTGAAAGAGACAGTCTCTCTTTCAGAAGAAAATGGAAACAAGCAAATATATAAAATACATCTGAAAGGTTCAGAGATTTTGATTTCACAATCACAATTTTCAGAATGCTTCTGAGACTGAAGTGAACAGTGTATTTAACAGAAGCTTTGAACAGCTATATAGGCTCTTTAAAAGTGGGGAAAGGGTCAAAAAGCACTAGAGGGAGCTGCTGCTCCACTTTACCCGTTTGGATTCCTGTATTCAGCACAAATTGCTACTTGATGGAGTGCGAGAGGTGTGAACACACATCTCGGCTCTCCTGTACTGAAATAACAGAACAGTACTCAAAACCAACATCAAACAGCAAGGATACATATCATGAATTCTAAAACAGAGGGGAGTAAAAGAACACTTTAAAAGTCTATAATATTTAACAGATTTTAAACGAATATGGAAAGGAGGCGCATACCAAGGCAGGCCTACAAAAATATTTTTATAACCAATCAATAAAAATCATCATTGACTCCTTGCCTTTCCTGTGAGCACAGGATTTGCTCCAAGGGGAAAAAATTATATGAAAGAGAGGATAAGGGAAAAATGACACAAAAAAGGGATACCTGGAAGAAATTGCATAGAAAGTGGCACTTTAACTGACTAGTTTAATTACTAGTTGCCAATCAATCTATGCCTCTGATACCAATAAAGATGTGCAGAAGGTGTTAAGGGACTAGAAACTTACTACAAGCACCAATTTCACTGAAAAAAAAAAAAAGAATCCCAAGAAATTACGCTTGGAAAAAGAAGGAAAAAGATGAGATATTGATAAAAGGTTAGAAAAGTCTTAAATGCTGCCATGGGACAACTAGATTTTTGACTGTTATAGTGTGTTCTTACAATGCTGTCACCTGAAAGCAGAGCATATAGGATGACTGCAATTTTTGCACCTTTCCAGTTTTCTTTAAATTTACTCATGATCTTTTCCCCAGAAATGCCCATCTGCACACTGTTGTTAAGAGTGTCCTTTGCAATAATTCCTGAGTATTGTATCCTGTCTACCAACTTCTTCCTCAAAGAAGCAGAACTTTCCTTCTTGTTTGTTGTTTTGGGGTTTTTTGGTGGGGTTTTTTTGCCATTACTGAGCACCTGGATGTTCTAATATCTAAATTAAATACTTAAAATCATGGCATAAAATGATAAATAAATTAGGTAAATGTATTAATTTTAAACACAGTGCATGCGGTACCTATCCTAAAAATTAATGACTTAGTCTCCTTCTTCTCAAATATAAAGTTCATATTCTTTTGAAAACATCAGCCAAAACTCAAACTCGCTTATACCAGACATTGTAATTTTCACATGTTCAGTCAATCTTGTTTACCCTTTTGTACCCTGTGTATCCCAAACTTAGGACAGCAACCACCCTGCAGGCGTGACAGTTCTGTTGCACTCTGGAAAGGCCAGGGCAAAGGATGACAACATATCCATACATATGAAGAAGCTGCTTACTATTAGTAGATAAAGGGTAACTGGAAGTGCAACCTAGCAAAACTGGGTATGGTTTGAGCCTTGAAAAAGAGAGGGGGAATGATGGGTTGTGTTGAAGGTTTTTTGGTATGTACAAGCTGTGGCACTTTGAACATGGGGATATTGCCAATGCTCATTAGCAGGCATTACTGCTTTTAAATTATGCCTTTTCTATGCTTTATATCCTCAGTCTTGGAAGAGGAACACAAGATGGTGGTATAGCTGTATGCAAAGCAAGGAGTGCATCAAAATAGTTGTACCAGAAACAAATACTTTTAACTAATATTTAGGCCATAGCCACTTGAGGAATGCTTTTCTGGTATGTAGTACTATGCTACAGTACTCATACAGAGTTCCTTGTAGGGATGTTGCCATGCTGACAAAGTTGAGCTTTCTGTTTGCTGTAAGAAAATCTGAAACATGTCTCAGTAATAGAAGCACAATTTAGCTTCCACTCAAGATTTCTGGTATATCTGTCAAGGATCATACATCTTCACAAGCCTGACCTGCCAGCAAATCTGTCATGGCAGAAATGTGTAATGGAGAAACAGCTTTTTGCCGGCTCACAAAAAGCTAAGTAGATTAGGTCTAACACTGACCTCTGCCATGGTTTGCTTTTTTATCCTTTAAAGGTTATTTTTGGCATTTGTATTAAGAAAGATTCTGCATCACTCCTTTCCACTGTTTAGCATCCTGCAGTTTACAGTACCACTTCAGCATTGGGAAGTCCAAACTGTACAAAAGACTAATTTTTAACTATTATGCAGGATAAATGAACTCCATTATCAAATCCTTTTTCTGAACATATTTTGCAAGGAAAAAAGTATTTATAAAATTTATAGAGTTTTTGTTTTAGACGAGTGTAGATGACATCTAGTTCATTTCAGTCATTGCATATTCTCTTGTCTACAAATGAGATGAGGTTGAAGCACATGAATCAAATCTTCACAAACTATTAACCTCTACCTATTTCAGCTAAGCAGAAGAATGAGTTATGAAATATTTGTTTTATAGTAAGAACGTAAAGAAGCAGAAGTTGATTTAATCCATGAACAGCTGTTTTGTATTTGTATGCAACAGCATTTTTACAATACAATATATAGAGAATTTAATGACAGTCTTCCTCTATACAAGGAAGACTGTACTCATTGAAAACTAATACACATCCATGCCTGACTTAAATTTTAAATAATTTATCTTAAAAAAAAAGAATAAAATCCCAAGCCTCTTAGATCTGAGCTAAATCCTTTAGTTGTTCATATTACAAATCCTTTCATAGAGTCATGTATTTCTTAATCTTTTTAGTTCTTCTGTCAACTCATTTGAACTACAGCTGAATGCTCATTCCAGTGCTGAGTATAATCCTCCCCACCACTCAGACAGTTGGCACACGCTTCACACAGTCCTTCATCTTCCAAATTACCCCTCTGAGACAGAAATCATCCCTTCTTCTACAGAGCATCACACATTTTGCTAAGGAAATGAATGCACAGTATTCACATTTAGCATACATGGCCAGACTTTCTTTGAAAAGCCAATTTATGATTCCTCTGCTTAAGTTCGCATCTTGTTCTTTCCCTCCTGTGTAGTCCCTCATATTTGTGTACCCAGTCCTTTTATCCTTGTTGTATCAAAAGACTAGCAATAGTAGTTGTTTGATAGAGCAGAATATACACAGGTCAATTATTTTCAACTACAATTGTAACCAGTAACCTGCAGTAAAAATGCCAAAAAAGTCCAAGAACAGACAGAAAATTTCCCATTCCTCTCGTTAGTTACTCACAGGAGGTCCTGGTGGGCCTGGTTTTCCTGGGAGGCCTGGTTTGCCTCGTCTTCCCTGGAAAAAAAATTACAACAGACATTTTATAAGTGCTGTGGCTAGGGACTGATCTGGAACACGAATTATAAGAAATGATTTATTGACTTACTTATTAGCAAATAAACTCCCTCCAAACCAACCAAACAACAACAAAACAACAAAAGAAAAAAGAAAAACCAAAAAAGATCCAAAATAAATTGTCTAGATCAGTCACTGCTATCTACTTATAGGGTTTTTTTAATAGTTATGAGAAGCTACATTTGAATTCTTGTAACATTTACTGTCACATTTTAAAGTTTTGTCTCTAATGTGAGAGCACATTGATAGGGCTATCAACAAAGCATCTTGATGAGGTGTAAAGAAATGATATTTTGTTGGAATACACCAAAGCTTGGGATGTCAAACACCTCCAGCAGTCTGACTTGCACAGTAAGTACATATATGCAACATAACCTAGTTAACAAATACCCATAGCCTTCTTCTCCAGGATGCAATAACAAGCACAAAAGTGAGATTTATGTGCAAAAACAATTCACCTTCTTCGTGCAATTACTACCATCTGTGTATATATAATCCACATGCAAATCATTTGCATTAAAACTTAAAGTCCATAAAAGTCTACTTAAGGGAGACTTTCCACTCATATTCTAAAAAAACCATGCATATGTAACTATTACGATTTTTTAGTACAAAGCTTGCTTAAACAACTGCTGTTTTCAAATGCACTTTTTTTTTTTAGGAAGATCAACATAGAAATGGAAGTAATTTACAGGAATCTACACCTTTATTGCCAAGCTGAAATCTGATGCAATTTTTCAGAAACAATGGCGGAGAACAACTAATATCTAGGTGTGAAGGCAAAGAAAAGAAGGAAAATATTATATCCATTATCCTTGCCTATGGAAAAGTAAATGTATGTTAAGCATTAGGGGATTGTCCTGGTGAAAGCTTGGCTAAAAAATTGAAAAAATTAAAACGTTGCTGACAGCTCATAATTAACACATAGGGATATTGCTGCAACCTATAGTCCCTATTTCTAAGCCTGCTTGTGTATTTTATTAAATAACAATTTCACACTGCAGAAGTAATCTCAGGAACAGAAAGTAAAATCCAGTTTCACTCTGTCCAGGTGAGAGCCCTGACCTGTAGGAATCCACTCTCATGCTCTGCCCTTTCATTAATTTTGATCTGCGCTGAGGAGAACAAGATGATGACAGTAAGGGTGGAAAATCCCTCTTCCTCACACGCTGCAGGTCACAAGGGTAACCTCTTGCCTAGAAGCCAGGAGCTCTCCTGAGAGACATAGGTATTTGAAGCCCAACAAACAAAACAAAGGCTGTGGGGATGTATTTCAGCCACTGGGTTGTGCCACATAACACATACACTACCACCACAGTTTTATGAAGGTCCACAGTCAGTCAGCGTGTTTTAAGGGCAGCGTGAAAAAAAAACACCTCAGCATATTTGGAGTGCCAAATTCCTGGGTCTTAACTAGCTGAGACATATGTTATGTGCTGAGCTGTTTAATCCCACCAGTACTTGCACATGCAGGGGTCTAACTGGGGCAGCTCAGGGTAAATTTTTAGAACCAAAATACATTACTAGGTGCCTAAACTGGGCTGGAAGCTATACTGCCCCGTACAACCCACCCCCAGTATGTCCTCTGCCCTGCTCGGTACACTGTCCATGCAGCCCTGAGACAAGTCAGAGCTGGAAATTCATCCATGCTAAGGATGGCCCACAGAAAAGTGGAGTATTTTTGGTTTTGGTCAGTTGATGATGCAGTTCACGGAGCAACTGGGGAGCTTGCCTAGCCTTACAGAGTGCACAGTGCTGGGAAAGGCACACACGCACAGAGAAAAGGGGCTGCAGTTAATTACATCTATACTTTTGGACTGATCTCCACTTCAGAAATACAGTGGAAACTCATATTCCCTGACTTTCTTAAAAAAATAGTAAACTTCCCTAAGAAAGTATGAAAAACAGATTGAAGGGTAATAAAGTAAGGAATAAACAAAGATAAATTGCTCCATACTTCTAAAATAGTCCCTCTGAGTTATAATGATCTACAGTGTTGACTTCTTGAAGCACCTTCCTTTTCCTGTTTGGACTTATTTAAAGTATCCTGAGGATGACACTTAAAATCTCAGCACTCTAAACAAAGTATCAAGGAAGTGTCAGGATGAAGAAGACAGGGCTTTGACTGGCAGACACAACTGTGAACGAGGTGTTAATTACACAGGAAAACATGGAATATGTTGGGAAGGCAATTTTATCTCTGTTTACAAGATGAGCTAAAATGTGATTTATGACATAGCAAAGACAAAACTCGATGAACTTTCTGAAAATTCAGTTAAAAATTGGGAGTAGTTATTTTTTACTATCATTTATTAATAGTAGAACACCTACTCAGTGAAACACAGAAGAAACACTTACCCAACCTTTTATCCAATCACTATGCTGAATATTCCATTTAAAACAACCACACAGATCAGTATGAAGCATAAGCTTTTTCTAGAGTAAAAGGAGTCCTTTTTTTACCTCGAAACAACTTTTTAAACTGTCTGCTATTTTAATTTTAACACATAAATACATGAGGCCACTACCTTTCAGCAATGCCTTTCAAACACAGAGACTTCAATGTTAAGAATACACAAATCTCCACCTACTTGTCAGCACTGCTGCTTCTCTATGACTTCTCAGCATCAGCGTGAAAAAAATAAAATACATATATACTATAGTAACAGTCTAAATAGACAAAATTAGTTCATATTTTTGTTTAGAATAATTAAAACAATTAGAAGAATGTTTTTGACAAGCACATTCTGATCTTGCCTTGAGCTGGCCATGAGCCAGACTGTGACTAAATATTTACAATTTGATTTTGAGTCATCCTTCTGGCAAGAAAGAGGCGAAAAACATCTCAGCGTCCTCTCTGGTTTCTATAGTGCCACAGTTTATCAGAGAGCCACAGTCCCCACCTCCATCTCAGCAGCAGGTCCTGACAGTCCCATGAAAGCCGTACTTCCTGCCATACTGTGGTGCACAGAGCTGACAGCTGGCACAGGAAGTCCATTACCTTCATTTACTGGAGTTCATGGAGCAAATGTTGAAGATACAAAACCACCCTAAGTATCAGTCGTAGGCATCACATTCTTCATTTTATTAAATAAAAAATGCAATACCACCTAAACTAACGTATAAAGGATACAAGGTGTCAACAAGTTGTCTAATGCTTCTTAGAATATCTAAAGAACACCAAAACAGCTGCTGGTTATTTTCTTTGTGCTGTACCTATTTTCTTTTTGTTGGCAATCATTGTGATAAGAAGTTTTCAAAATGTTACTGATACTGTGTCTTGCCCCCTTGACTCATGAAATGTCTGACCTCAGCTAATTTGGACAGTCTGTTATTTACTCTTTTCCATAAGACAGATTTCAGCTAAGATACACACAAAAATAATTCAAATGACACCTGCTTGCTTAGGGGCAAAAAAATACAAAATGCTAAAAATAAAATAAATGAGATATATGCTTCAGGAAACCCAGCTGAGTGTCTAGATCAGCTTTGCCTTACATAAACTGGAAAGCTGTTCAGAAGAGGGGTTCTGTCCATCCTTCAGTGGGCATGTGCTTTGATTCTGACTGCTGTCCCTGGGCCCTGCTTCAGGTCCAACATAGAATGCGAGAATTTGAATTCTCTGTTGTAACCTCCTGTATCATGTCACATCCATCTATTTGCATATATCAAACTTCAGAAGAGTAAGATCTCCAATCCTAGTGTTTAAAAATAAGATGTGGATATTTAAGGGAAAAATCGAGCAGAATTATGTAGGAACACTGACATGATTTACGGAATTTAAAAAAACCCCACACAGCATAAGCCCGTGCGTATCTTCAAGGGAAAATTCTAATTAGTGGTTCTTGAAAAATATCATCACATTTCAAAACAGGAACTAGTTCTTGGAAAGGTAGAAATCTGGGCTTTAACGTTTTCACTAATATAGTTTTTATCCAAGATTAATGAGAGTTTTTTTGCCAAGTGAAACTAAGACACCCTTGGATAATCTTCAAAACCAGACAAAGGAACAGACAGAACGAAAACAGGTGGCAGGTGGAAAGCTCAGACAGAAAGTCTCAGAAAACCCAACCCACACATGTCCCAGCAGTGCCTCAGGTACCTAAACAAGGCCATCTGAGTGGAGCTCTGGGCAGTTAAAAGACTGTTTCTCAGATGCTTGAAGTTGCCACCAAGCAGCCAGTCAAATCCCAGTGCTGACACTAATTATGAGTACAGCAATTATAAGAGGCTTTACTTTGTCTGAGTCCTGTAAGTTTTCCCTCTGTCTGTAATCACAACCCAGTGTGCCTGGCAGTTCAGACTGGAGCTTGCACAGCCCCAGTCAACTCTAATCCATGGAAAAACTAGCCCAGTCCAAGGCTGGTGACAGTCCTCTGCTCTATGTTTCATGATAAAAACCTTGCCAGCTTGTCATTTTAGGAGAATGAAGACAGATGTCATACGGCAGAATCAGTAAGAAAGTCAGCTCGAGAGCTAATAGGAAACAAGAGATTAGAATTAATCACAAAAATCAGAGCAACCACCCCTCAAAACCAGTTACTCATCTGTTCACATCTACTGATCAGTTGTATGGTAGGAGAATGTTCTCCAGGATCCCAAGCAACTATGACAGATCACAAACAGAAAATTACAAATCTATAATAAATGCACAGCTGGAATATTGAGCCATTATTTGCATCTATAGATTTCGCAAAAAATCTGGTAATTTTTCAGGAGGATTTTGACATTTAACCAACTGCCTACACAACCGCTGATCAGTAAGAGTTTGGTTACTCTTTTTTGGTAGTGTCACAATTGCATAATTTGGGAGAGGGTTATAATCCTTAGAAATCCTATAGTTTGGATATTCTCTTTCCTAAATTGAAAATCTATGTCACAGGCAATAAAACCTTTTCGACTTCAATAATGCAGCATTAGGACTTCAATGTAGAATTCCTTCTTCAATCCTATTAACTTTGGCCTTGAGGATGTACTATGGTAACCAGTATACTGCAAATTAACCTCTGTATTAAATGTTAAACCTGAAGAAACTCACAGGAAATACAGACAGAGGGCAAGAAATGAAGCCATTTGCTCATATGCCATTAAACTCTTTCACAGAAACACATCTCACAGAAGAATAGAGAGAGCACACGGAGTCTAATCCCCTCACTAATGCAGAAGCATTCCTTGGGCTTTCAATTTTAGGAATTATTTCCAGTATCTCTAGTTGCTTCACTGTGGTATTAATAAAATGCTAAAAGGGAATGCCTGGCCAGATTATGTGAAATTCAAATGCATTTAACAAATTTAAAGTCCTTAAACAGGCATAGCAGTGCCAAGGAATCATATGCCACAAGCTATTTTGCTAACAAATCCATTACAATTTTTGCAAATGTATTCCTAAAAGTTCAATACAAATTCAAAATCACTTGTAGAAATAGTTTTCAACTAAATTTAGATAGTTTAATACCTTAATTTTTACTTATACAGTCGGGTCTCCTATATCGCGCACTCGCGGTCTTAATCAGGGTCTGTGAAGCCGTAATTCTGCGTTGAATGGCGGCTGCGCTGCCACCGCTGCCGCCCGTGCCCGCGCCCCTGTTGCGTGCACCGCCGCACGCATCCCTGCTGCCGCTGCCTGAGCCACCAGAGCTGCCTGTTCCGCTACTGTGGCTGCCGCCATGGCCGCTATCGCCGCGGCAGGTCGTGCATGCGCAGTTGCAAAATGTGTCTCCTACATCGCTAAAACATCATGCTGCTAAGATCTGAAGCCACAATATGGGGGGCGCGAAGTGCAAGAGGGCTGACTGTAATAAATAATTCCTTGTTATCTCATGTTACTATACCTTTTACTAAAAGACATTCAAAGAAATATTAATAACAGAATACTTGGAAAAGAGTCTAAAAATTCTAAATGAGCTCTTAAAAGTTAATTAATTTCTGCTATTCCATTAAAGTTAGATTTTAATTTCTTCAATGGCATTTAACAAGGGAATTCTTAAAAAGACAAAGCTGTCTTTAGCATTTTAAATTACAACCTTTTTCATTTCATTTTAATATGCCAAAGTGGACTTTATTTTCTGATTTTTACTGATATTTTACTTATTATGTACTTTATTTTTTGTGTAGAGAGAGTCTCCTATAAAATTGAAAATTATTTCCCTGTTTTACATTAAACATTTTTGGACCATTAAAAATCAGTGAAGGAACATAATGCACTCCAACTAAAAGATCAAATCAGATTGGAGTTTTGTATACGTAAAAACAACTTACATCAAAGTCAAGGACTGAGATTAGAAGAGATTCCAAATCTATAGAGCTTTAGCTGTGAAGAAAACTGCATTGTGCCAGGAGCTTGACCTACTATGCAGTAATTATCATTGCTCTGTAAAGCTTGTTTTACAATTGGTTAAGTATAACATTTACTCACTGAACCAGAAAACAAATTATGTCGAAGAAATATTTAAGTTCTATAAACCAGATAAATGCAATCTGAATTTAAACTAATTTTGATATCACTCTAAATAATTACATTAAGAAAATCTAATAGCTCCCGAACCATATATAATTTTATTCATGCCTGACTAGGAAAAAACTTGTAATCTCAGAGAATAAACTGAATATTAACATAAGGCAAGGTTCCTCCAAACATGTAATTTTAGTGAAATCAATGCTGAAACACTAGATATGACAACACCGTTAGTTTTATGAGGTATTTAATTTATTATTAAGATAATGCTAAAATAACTTCCTCTTAAGTGAAGTATGTGGTATTATAAACACAACTATTGAAAATAAGGAAGTTCTTTCAGAAATATTTACTTTGAGACACCTGCAACATCCCAAAGAATACAAGAATATGGCTGTGACACTGTAGAAAGACTTGTAAATGCCTGAACTCAATTCACCACTGGAATCAGGGAAACCACCATGGAGAATCAATCTGCTTAAACGCATACAAAAAATTTTAGAAAGTCCTATAGATCTATAAAGATGAAGTTGCTGGCAGGTCAAGAGGAGACTCTTGAGATCACTTACTATAATCCCAGTCCTTAAGCAGGATCAACTGTCCAGGACTGCGTCTACTCAACTTTTAATATCTTTACAGCCCCTCTGGGCAACCAGTATCAGTATTTGACCATGTTCACAATAAGAAAGTGCTGTCTTGTGTTCAGATGGAATTTTCTGTTCCTTAATTTGTGCCCATTGCTTCTTATCCTGCCACTGGCTACTACTGAGGAGAATCTGTCTCCCTCTTCATCATTCCCTCCTGTCAGGTATTTATATACACTTATTTATACACAGATTCTCCCTGAGCCATATCCAGGCTGGAGACCCAGCTTTTTCAGCCTTCCCTTTTATGAAAGATGATCTAGTCCCTTTAATGTAGTTTGTGACCCTGTGCTAGGCCCACTTCATTACGTCTGTGTCTTTCTTGATGTGGTCTCACTAGTGCTGAGCAAATGGGAAGGATATCTCCCCTGACCGGTCTGCGTATTGTCCAGATGATTCTTCACAAAAAAATTTTTCAGAGAGTTTATTTCCAGTGTATGCTGATACAGAATCGCAGAATACTATGAGTTGGACGGGACCCACAAGGATCATCTAGTCCAACTCACCATCTAACACCCGTACAGAGACCGAATGCACATCCCAGAGTGGTGAACATAAACCTAGTTCCCTCACAGGCTAACAGGCCACTCTGAGCCAGAAGGGACCCACAGGAGCATCCAGCCCTACACCCCCCCAGCTAGACCATGTCACTAAGCTCCTCGAGTCTCCTCTCAAACACCTCCAGGGACGGCGACTCCACCACCTCTCTGGGCAGTCCATTCCAATGAGTGATCACTCTCTCTGTGAAAAACCGCTTCCTAACATTAAGTTTAAACCTCCCCTGGCGTAGCTTGAGGCCGTGCCCTCTCGTTCTGGTGTCGTCAGCCTGGAAGAAGAGGTCCACACCCATCTGGCTGCAACCTCCCCGCAGGTAGTTGTAAACAGCAATTAGGTCACCTCTGAGCCTCCTCCTCTCCAGACTGAACAAACCCAGTTCCCGTAGTCGCTCCCCATAGGGCTTGTCCTCCAGTTCTTTCACCATCCTCGGCGCCCTTCTCTGGACCCTCTCAAGCAGTTCAACCAACATCTTTCTTAAACTGGGGAGACCAGAACTGGACACAGTACTCAAGGTGTGGTCTGACCAGCGCCGAGTACAGGGGAAGGACAACCTCCCTGGTCCGACTGACCACACTGTTCCTGATGCAGGCCAGGATGCCATTGGCCTTCTTAGATACCTGGGGTTATCCTGTCCTGCATGCAGGATTTTGCATTTCCCCTTGTTAAACTTCATGTGAGTTCTCTTGCCTCAGTTTTCTGCTACATTCTGCCAGGCTGTTAATGGGGATGTTGGACAGTACTGGCTCTAGTAGCAGCCCTGGAGGACACCAACACTGATTCATCTCCAACTGGACTGTGTGCCACAAATCTCTGCACTTAATTATTCAGCTGGTTTTCAACCCACCTCACAGTCCATCCATCTAATCTGTACTTAGTCAGCTTGTCTATGCAGCTGATGAGATGAAATTATGGAAGATAATGTCAAAGGCTTTGCTGAAGCTAATGTCAACACCATCCACTGCTCACCTCTCCTCCATGAAGCCAGTCATGTCATTATGCAAAGCAAGGCATTTGGTTATGCACAATATCTCTTTTAAAAATCCAGGAAGACCATCCCAATCACTTTCTTGTCCTTCAGTGTTTGGAAATCCAGGAGAATTTCTTCTCTCACATTCCCAGGGACTGAGGTGAAGCCTATTGGTCTGTAGTTCCCTGGACCTTCCTTCATGAAGATGTAAGTGATATTTGCTCTCTTTCAGTCTTCAGGAACCTCTCCCAGTCACTATGACCATTCAAAATAATCAAGAGAGGCCTTGAAATGACATCAGCCAGGTCCCTTTGCACTTGTCATTGTAATATGTGAAGCCTCATGGATTTAGAGAGCTGTGTCCTCTACCTGAAGCTCTCTGGGTACAAAAGTCTAACAGCAAACAGCTGTCAGCACTACTACAGTAGCACTTACAGATGATAGTCACAAGGCACAGGATCAAAGTATGCATAAGCTGGATAAAGTTTGTTGCCATCTACTTTGTGTCCTTCTGCATGACCTGCTGTGCAACTTGCTGCACATCTACTGGCTGCTTCTGCTATCGCTGCACAAACTGCACAAAAATCCTCATCCTGGTCTGGGATAAGAGGAGGCTTGATCATCCCTACTCAGGTGTCAGTTAGAACAAAGGTTGAAGGTACCTGCAGGTCATGGGGAGCTGATGGAGTCCGTTAGAAGCTGCTAGAGCTACCCTTAAGTAGAAACAACAGGCATCCTCAGTGTCCTCAGAAGTTTCTCAAAAGTGCCCAAATCTCAAGACAATACCAAAGAAGCAGAAACTCTGGCACAATCTGCTGTGTATTTTAGCTGCATGCTGGGCCTGGCTCTTCTATAGACTGAGAATGACAAATGAGACTTTCTAGATTTCACAGTATAGCTGTCTAACAAATTTGCCTTGATGCTTTGGGTGAAGAAAATTTGTGGACTTCACTCAAGTATTATATTCTAAAAGTTTAATAATTTTCAGAAAAAAATTGTATGTATAAAAATGTATCAAGTGCAGGGAAAATCCGTGCTACAAAAATATCCAACTGAAACGAAGCATTAATTTTCAAATAATTTTGAATTTTAGTTTTGAAATATAAATTTCACTATATTTAAAATAGTAAAGGCAGAGTCTGGAAAACTCAATCTCGTCTGTAAATTACAACAGTAGAAATCTTTAAGAAAGCATAGCAACATGACAAAATTATTTGAAGACATTAGAAAATTCTTTACATTGGGAGATGAATTAAATGAATACTTTCAAAAAGTAATGGAATGGTGATTTGATTAAGAAAAAGAACTCTAAAAACCTCTTTAATATAAAGGAGACATTAAAAAACCCCAGTTGCTGCAGGCTAATGGAGGATTAGCTACATGCTCGGTAAAACAAAAAGTGTATTTTGAAATGGGTGATTGACAAAAAACACTGAAAGAAAGAAATCAGGGAGATTCGAGAAGACTCCTGCTGTCTTTCAAGGGGAAACTGTAATTTCTGTAAAAGATATACTTAACTTTTCCATCAGCCCACAAGTCCAGTTGTCCTGCTGGCAATCTGTCTTACTGTTACAGAGGCAAAGAAGGTAGTAAGAAATTCTGCCTTTTCCTCATCTCTACTTACTATATTCCCCAATAAGGAGTGAAGGTTGTTGCGGCCTCTCTTTTTACTGTTGCTGATGGAAGGAGTAGGGGTGCAATATAACCCCACTGTAATTCAAGAGGAGGTAGTCAGAGACTTGCTGAGTGGCTTGGATCCTCACAAGTCCATGGGACCAGACGGGATCCATCTGAGGGTGATGAAAGAACTAGCAGATGAACTCGCCAAGCCACTCTCCATAATTTACCAACAGTCCTGGCTTACTGGTGATGTACCACAAGACTGGAAATTGGCTAATGTGACACCCATCTACAAGAAGGGCAGGAAAGATGATCCAAGTAATTACAGACCTGTCAGCCAGACCGCAGTTCCAGACAAAGTCATGGAACAGATAGTCCTGTGTGCTATTACACAGCACCTGCAAAACGACCAGGACATTAGAACTAGTCAGCATGGATTTCAGAGAGGCAGGTCTTGCCTGACCAACCTAATCTCCTTTTATGAGCTGGTGACTCACCTGGTTGATGATAAAAAGGCCGTGGATGTTGTGTACTTGGACCTTAGCAAAGCCTTTGACACGGTTTCCCATACTAAGCTTCAGGAGAAA
>WEKX01003093.1:22863-38426 GCA_013390025.1 Pitta sordida
GGGAACTGGGGTTGTTCAGCCTGGAGAAGAGGAGGCTCAGAGGTGACCTAATTGCTGTTTACAGCTACCTGCGGGGAGGTTGCAGCCAGATGGGTGTGGACCTCTTCTTCCAGGCTGATGACACCAGAACAAGAAGACATGGTCTTAAGCTGTGCCAGGGGAGGTCTAGACTGAATTTTAGGAAGAGGTTTTTCACAGAGAGAGTGATCTCTCATTGGAATGGTCTGCCCAGGGAGGTGGTGGAGTCGCCATCCCTGGAGGTGTTAAAGAGAAGACTCGATGAGTAGCTCAGTGACATGACCTAGATGGTGGGAGGCTTGGATGGATGGAGCGTGGTGCCCATGGTTCCATGCTTGTGGGCCTGATCCCTTGATGATGTTGATGGGCATTTGCTTGGGAGTTGGACTAGGTGATCCTGTGGGTCCCTTCCAACTCAGAATAACCTGTGAACCTGTGAACTAAAAAACATGGGCATATTGAAAAAAATAATGAAGTTCTACATTACACAGAGCCAGGAACATGGTGCAGTTGTCCACTGTGGTTTAAATTCCACATTATGCTGGGTTAGCATCCAATCTATTTTTTTTGTGTGTCAGTTATACTGGATCGGGGACTTTTCTGAGTAATGTTTAGTTACCTTCTGGAGCTCCTGATGTCAGTCTGAGCACTTGCATAATAGCATCAAGTTGCTGCAGCAGTAACATACCTGAAGCTAACATGCTGGACACTGAAAAATTAGAGATGAACGTAGTGCATGCCCACAGAATGGTCTAATATTTCTAATATAGGAATGAGGAAAAGCAAATGAGTAATTGTTTCTACTGGCTCACTTCTTTTGGTGACCAAAATGAAAACCTAAAGCTCTTACTGAGCAAGTTCTCATGTCTGACATAAGCCACTTCATTAAAGATAAACAAACTAAAAAATTATACAAAGTCACTAGTGGTAGAGCAAGAGGGAAGGCTGGCCTTTTATAAGAATAGCAAATGTCTGAGGACTCCTTGAGCCCACAGGAAACACAACATTAGCTAACACATGCAAATGGAAGTGGGTACCTTGGCAAAAGGAGAAACATGCTGAATTCACTCATGCCCTTCAAATGAGTGTAGTACATGTCTCAGGTTGGTTGAAGTATCAGAAAAAAGTTCACTGTGTGGTCTCTGAACATGGCCAGATTACCATAAAACTACTACTATCATAACTATTACTTTTGTCTTCAGAGGATTAAGGATGGACCATGTACTATGAATCATTGAAAATATTTTAAGTTTTTTGTAGAGATACACTAAATGTAAATTACTTTCTTTTGAGTTGATAAAGAAATGTGGCAGTACACAATGCAAACTTGAAAACAAATACCTTCGCTTGACGTAAAACTCTGTTCCTCCCTTTTTACTGTTGGGCAAAAGAACCAAGCTATGTAAGTCTGAAGATCATTATTTGTACTTCCTCACTGCTCATGAAAGTTACCCTCTTCTGCATAAGCCAGCAACATGCAGAATGAGAAAACATAAGAAAGGAGATGAGGGGGAAAAGTATCACAAGTGAGGAAAGAAAAAGACCAAATGAGTTTACTCTTACAGACAAAGCCAATACCCTTGTTAAAATGATAGAGTACTAACCTATTATTTATTCAAAAAGAAATACTTTGGCACTTTGCTACTACATCAGTATGAACTAAGTAATATGACTAGGACCAATTTTTATTTATCATTACACTAGTTGTTCTCCATGCCTTCACTACTTCAAATTTTTAGCAAGTTTGGAATTTTCCCTAAAGCAAAGCCAAAAAATAGAACTTGCATCCTGATACAGGGTCCTTTAATGCTGCATAGATCTAGTCAAAGAACTTTCAGGCCTTCATCTCTAATTCTGAATGATCTCCCTACACTACATTTCTGTAAGCTTATTACACTAGTATACACTCCTTCCTGGAAATTTTTTGTCCTTTAGGATATCTGGAAAGCATCCAGGGAGACCAACTCAGACAGAAGACATTTCACACACTTCTGTCATCAATTTCCATTGCTGACTTATTTGCATACCATCACTTAAGTAAGTAAAAACCTAAACTGTTCTTTGACATGGGAGCAAGATTATATCTCAGCATGATCATACAGAAGTAGTATATCAGATCACCAAGACGCAGAAAGCGACATATTTACTAATCATGCCTTGGTATCAAATGATACCACATAACTTTTTCTACAGCGCATCTATTGAAAAAAAGCTGTTACCATTTTATTTGAACTAAGTTATTCATTCCCCTCGACACTCACTGACATAGTCTATTTCAGCGATGTTGTAAATTTCTTCTTGTAAACCAATTTGATGTATATGTCAATAAGTATATTAAGGTTGGCATAACTTTGAACTCAAAAACTACAGTTATCTTTATGTTTATTACTTATTCTATTTCTGCAATAATTATTATATGTATTTTATTATTTAATTGTTTATGCAGATTATTCTTGTGAGGTGAAAAGAAATACTACAACCCAGAATTATTCCCCTTAATAAGGGCACAGTTTTCCTAGTTTCCTCTACAGTGAATGGAGATGGGTGTATTCTTAGTAGTTCTAGTGTTAACTCTGATCTGAGCTGTTATAATAAAATCTCACCTAAAATACTCTGAAAATGAAAATGCATGGCTCAGGTCAGTACAAAGAGGGAAGAAATCCTCTGGCATGGTTGTTTTTCCTTGCCTTTCTACCTCATTTTGTATTGTCACTTACCTAAGTCACTAGATCTAACATGAGCCTCCTGCATGTTTCTCCAGTATCACCATTAACAGTTCATTCTCCTCAATTCCTTATAACTTGTTTCAATGTGTATTGAGAGGATTGTAAGTTACACACTTAATGATTTTTCTCTCAGCTCCCTATTAATATAAGGCCAATTTTTAAAGGAGTCAAACACTTAAAAATGCTCCTGATACAAATGGAAATTAAAATTTTGAATATAACAAGTACAGTATAAATAGAAAGCTTTTAAAAAATATTCATACTCTGAAATCCAAATTAAATAGATACTTTTAGGGGTTTTTGAAGTGCCTTTTGTTTTCCCTAATATGTTACAACAATTCCAGTCTGAAAAATGGAAACAGTATCACTTTTAGAACAGTATACTGAAGAAAATATTATTAGCTAGGTACACACTCAATAATATGCTTCAATCTTCAAAAGACAGCCCATGACAAAAGCAATAACTTCATATAATGTGAAAGATTTGGAGGATCTGCTGGAAGTAGAACAGAGGAACATGACATCTATAATTGAATAAAAAGGAACAATTAATGGCCATTAGATGTGCACTGTCCTGTTTGTCATTAAACAGAGCAGAGATCTTGTTACAAATGGTATGTTATTGTGTAATTAAATGTATTGGAAATGAAAAAGCACATGGGAGTTGAATTAAGACTGCAAACAATGTTGTTAGTGCTTGGGCGGGAGTGGCCAGCAGAAAGAGTATTGTTGTGAGCATCTCACTGGGAGAAAGATAAAGACAGATGGTGAGGCCCTACAGTCTGCTGTTCCCATTGTTGGCACAAGGCAGCTGTGTGCACAGCGAGATTACAGAACAATCAGGACTCATGTTTTTATAGACATTGGAGTGAGACAGCAATTCAATTCTACGTGAGTAGGAGAATGCCCATGAGGAAAGTATCAACTTCCTAACTCCCACTGCAAAATGGAAAAAAATAAAAAAAGTATTTCCAAATTAATTTATCCACCATTAAACACCATACAGTGTGCTGACTCTGAGTTTTTACATAAAAAAGTAAGAAGTTTCAAGAGTGATGTTTCTAAAACACAGTCATATTTATAACTGTTCCTGAAGAAGAACTAATAAACTGTCGTTCCGCAGATTCAATACTCCACAAAAAATTCTAAAATATGCTAAAACTGTATGATATCTACAGCTTCTTCTGAAGGGTTATCAATTCTTATCACAAAACTTCAATAAACTCAACTTCCATATTTTCGTGTTCAAAATAAATGAAATTTAGTACTATTTTTACAACTTAAAAACCATCATAAAACATAGCTTTGGGGCCTTCATGCCATTACTCATTTTGTTTAAAAGGTAGTCTTCTGCTAGTATTACACAGTATCAGAGCATTGATAAGGTTGAAGATCATCTAGTCCAACCTATAATCCAACTAAACCTCACATCTACATCTAGATCATATCATTCAGTATCTCATCCAGCCTCCCCTTGAACATCTCCACCGACTCAACCACCTCTGTGGACAACCCATTCCATATCTGGATCACTTTTTCAGTGAAAAACCTTTTCCTAATATCAAGTCTAAACCCCCCTCCTGAAGCTTAAGACTATGACCTCTCGTCCTGTCTCCAGTGGCCAGGGAGAAAAGACCAGCCCCTGCCTGACTACAGGCTCCTTTTATAATTATACACAGCAATAAGGTCACCCCTGAGCCTCCTCTTTTCTAGGCTAAACAGACCCAGATCCTTCAGCCTCTCCTCGTAGGGCTTATCTTCCAGTATTATTAGTATTACTGGAATGATTGAACTAGCCTTTAAACTGGAGTTTATTAAGATCAACAACGAGAAATACTAAGTCCTTTCACTTCAGATATTTTAACTAGGATATTAAATACCAAGATGCCTAAATAAAACAAATATTGAGACCGATCTTCAAAACCACAAACTGGGCACAACTAAATTAATAAAAATAATGAAATGTTTGAGTCTTAATATCTTCCTAAACTTTTAGGAGCGTATTAGATTATAAATTTACAAAACTGAATTATTTCTTGTAATACCACAATCATAAATATTTGTTATCTCTTCTACTGAACTCAGTAAGTCAGAGGAAACAAAAACAAAAGATGGAGAAATTATTAAGGCACTTAGGTCATTTATATTAAAATTATGAATAACCAAAGGTTTACTTTTTGTATTTGGCATAATCTCCCCTCCTCCCCTGCCACCCTTTACTGTACCTCCTTTTTTGTATATGTGTGTAGGATCTGAATTTGCATAATGTTGCAAATGCTGCAGTGTTGTTCTTACAACAAGAACTGGGTCAATAGTACTGGTTATTATTAATATTTTAGATAATGTCCCTAAATTATTATTTTTCTGTATCTTAGATGTTGTAAGGTATGGTTTATCCCTGCAGTAAAATGAAAACTAAAAAGTTTTAACATTATTTCACTTAAAGTTATAGTAGAAATGTATTGCACAAAACACAGTACCTACATCTGTGCTGCCAGTCATTAAAACAGTTTAGATGGTTGAAATTGTTAAACCTCCTTCAACTGAAGAGAAACCCCAAGTGTCAAAGCTCAGTTTGTTGTCAGCATGTTTCATACTCAGCTGCTACCTTACCATATTTTATTAGTGCTTAGACAGAAGTCGCTCATCAAGGTCAGTTAGCACACTGGCCAGTTGTTCACCACGTTTACTCACCCTTTGACCTTCTTTGCCAGGTGGACCTTGGGGACCCTCCAGCAAACCCTGAAAATACAAACATTAAACAATTGTAACATTCATTGTTATTTTCATCTTCTATTATTAGAAGTAAGACTAATCCAAAGGGCCAGATGTAAAGACAAGGCATTTATTTATAATAATTAAAATTCATTATTCATAACAATTATTTCAATGTTATATTAAGGTGCAAGAAATAATGCAAACAATAATTATTAATCACATTCTGACATATAAGGACTGAAGCATTTGGAAAAGAAAAGCTGCATCAGCACTAATTAAGCATAGTTATATTTAACTACAATATTGTAACTGATTGATCTGGGTAAGGTACGATGCCATACGAAAAAATGCAAAAATAAGTCATAGTAAGTGAAAGACAACCTACTCTATAACTCAAATTCAAATGTAGGCACTGAAGGGGGATCGAAAGGCAGGGAAAGGGAACTAAATATAGCAGAAGGCCTTATGCCCACTGCATTGTAAGAATCAGCCCTGTCCTGCTTTCTCTGTATGTCTGGTTCAGCTTTTCAAAACACTTCAGTGCCACTTTTTTCTCACTTTCTTCCCTGACCAGGCACAGGAGCTCTGGGTGTTCTGAATATACCCTTGACTTTTGAGCCTTCTTTCTGAACTTAGTGCAAGGATCTGCCTTTTTCAGTCACAGATCGAATCACAGACCAGTTCTGACATTTTAGAACTTTAATTTTATATCTGAGTAATGTACAATATAACCAGAAAGCCTTAAAATAACAACATGGAACAACTTAAAACAGAAATTTCCTCCTCCACTCCCCCTTTATTTTATGAGTCACCTTGAAACACAATTAAAAAATTGCTTTGAGGGAGCAATCCAATTTCCATTATAGCAACAAGAAATACAAAATCAGTTTTAGTGCAACCAGCAAGGAGTATGGAACAGTTCCATTTTGTATATTGAAAACAAAAAGTCTTGTATGTCATATTGTGTAATTCTTACAGGGTGTCACAAAATTAAAGTATTTACACTTGGTTTATTGAAATATTAAAATATTGAATTCTTAACAATTTAAATTAGTGAGACAGTATTGCTTCAGCTTGAGTTATATCTTTGGTCAAATTCAAACTCCTTATTTAGAATTAATTACACATATTTATTACCCCATTAAGGATGAACTGAAGCCCCCTTGAATCATGATTTTCAAAAGTGCCTAGATTTCCAGAAAATAATTTTAAAAATGTGTGTATGATCTCTGATTACCAAGAAAAAAATGAGAAAATAAGCAGGCATTCCAAAGCTACTAGCTCATATAAGTTTAAGTAATATTTTAAGCTGATCAGAATGAATCATAGAACATTCTGAGTTGGAAGGGACCCACAAGGATCATCAAGTCCAACTCCTAAGTGAATGTCCATACAGGGATAGAACCCATAACCTTGGTGTTATGAGCACCATGTTTTATCTATCTGAACTAATCTCAGGGTCATGAAGACAGACTTCAATTTTAAATAAAAGCAGTAATTTCAAGATCTTTTCCATTCCTATAATTTCTCCACTTTCAAACAGCGAAGCTAAAAATGTACCTTAGACAGTATTACACTATAGGATATTTCTCCTTTTATTTCAGTTTAAATGTAAATAGTATGAGGTTTAGGATCATTTACAAATATGATGTGCACTATTTGCATTTTCACCATAAGTTTATGGAACTAAAATATTCATGATAATGTTGTGTCCAACAAATAAATCATGGTAAATTAATTACAGTGCAGTTATGTAGCTTATACGCACACAAACTTATGTAGATGTATGTAAATATGACCTTTGTAAACCTTTATTTTTTTAACTCAAGATAATGCAGAACTTGAAGAGAATTCTGTCTATCCAACTGTTAGTAATATTCTAATTTTGTAAAGAAATTCTGGGAATTCAGGAAGAAGTGGAATTTGGTGTTGTTAATCTTTTACTTGTAGTGCAACTTTATACAGGGCAACAAGATGAAAACCTGTAATGTCTGTTTTATGGGGGAGGAAATACTTCGTCTCACATATCTGTACAATAAGGCTCCAAGGGGACAAGAATTACACAAGAATGCAACTGCAAAATAATGATAATTAATAGCCAAGATTTTTTGTCCCAGAAATACTTTTATTCCTTTTCTTCTCTCTACAATATTATTGTCAAGAAAGAGCAACCAGATAAGATTTATCTTCAAGGAAAGGGAGGAGAGCAGTGTACAATTGGTAACTAGGCAGGGAGGACTCCCCTGTACAAGAAGCCACATCCTGATATTGAAACTGAGGTAAAAAAGTTCACACCAACCTCAGTGGGATCTTCGGTTTAAAAAGTGATAGAACAACATGGGCCATGTTAACCAACACAGCTGTAAAACTGTAGTAACTTGGCCAAAGTAACTACTTAGCACTGTTATCCCTACTCAACATTCACTGAAAAAGATCCTGGAAAAATAATTCCAGAAGAAACCTGCAGGAGAAATGTAAAAGAAAAACTTTATATAGTAAATTCTGTCTAAAGGGATGAATAAAACATCTCCCTTTGAACCCCTTTAAAACTTGGCAATGAATAGAAATAGAAATAGAAATATGTATTTGTAGGAATTTGCATTTACTTAGGTCTTATTAACTTCTGGGGATTTTCCTTTGGAGATCAAAGATTAGATTCTTGACTCCCTAAAATCATGGATAGCACAGTGAGTCAAAGGAGCCAAACATCATAGACACAAAATGGATAAAAAATAAATTGTGTATTTATATATAAAATAAATAGATACATATTCCACCACTCCAGGTAAACAACACTCAAAGGAATCAAGATCATAGAGGCTCAGAGGTGACCTCATTGCTGTTTACAACTACCTGCGGGGAGGTTGCCGCCAGGTGGGTGTGGATCTCTTCTCTCAGGCTGACGACACCAGAACGAGAGGACATGGCCTTAAGGTCCGCCAGGGGAGGTTTAGGCTGAATGTTAGGAAGAGGTTTTTCACAGAGAGAGTGATCGCTCATTGGAATGGACTGCCCAGGGAGGTGGTGGAGTCACTTGGAGGTGTTTAAGAGAAGACTGGATGAGGAGCTTAGTGACATGGTCTAGCTGGGGGGTGTAGGGCTGGATGGTCCTGTGGGCCTCTCCTGGCTTGGAGCGGCTTGTTCACCACTCTGGGGCGTGCATTCAGTCTCTGTACGGGTGTTAGATGGTGAGCTGGACTAGATGATCCTTGTGGGTCCCTTCCAGCTCATAGTATTCTGTGATTCTGTGATTCTGTGATATAATGGTTTGGGTTGGAAGGTCATCTAGTCCAACTCTCCTGCAATGAGCTAGGACTACACCAAGTTGCTCAGAGCCCCTCCAATCTGGACTTGAATGTGTCCAGGGATTGGGCATCTACCGCCTCTCTGAGCAACTTGTTCCAGTGTTTTACCATGTTAATTATAAAAGCTTTATCAAATCTGAAGCGATCCTTCTACAGTTTAATACAATTATTCCTTGCCTATTGTAACAGGCTCATCTAAGAAGTTTGTCCCCATCTTTCTTACAGGACCTTTTCAGGGACTGAAAGGTAATTGAAATGCTTCACCATGTATCACTCTTACACTCTTGAACTGGCAAGAAGACAGGTATGGTGATGAGAAATAGAATGTCTAGGAATAGCACAACCCAAAGTGAGATAATAAAAGAGTCTGTTCCTGTGACATGAGACTGACAGGAAAATATGACTCATCCTTAGGAGTGGCCTAATTCATGGGATTTTCCTGATGCTGCCAGGCCACCTTTGAGGCTGGAAGGCCTTCTACCTACTTCATAGAGAAGTGAACTAAAATAACATATGCAGTCTACAAAGCCCGTACCTGTCATGGACCAGGAAAGTCCCTTGGAGTTATGTACTTGAAGGAGGTTGAGGAACATGAAGTGTAAATGTCTGAAAGATTACCACATAGCTTGGGGGAAAAAAAACCCAACTCAGTAAACTGGGAATGCGGTTGAGTGCATCTGGAGCCATGAAAATCTAGGACAATGAGTGAGGATGGCTATGAAAAGAGATGAAACATGATGCACGGATAGACACAAGAGGGTTGTACAAAATCTTGAATAAGAGGACCAGAAACTTCTGAGTTACTTTTTAAGAGATAAATCATAAAGGGAAGTGTTGACAAGGGAAAAGATCCTGGTTAGAATATAGAATAGAAACAGGAAGCATACTAGGAAGCACATGCTGACAGATACTTAAACAAAATATCATCAAAGCTAGTCTAAGGTTTAGATGAGGTAATCTAGGAAAAACCAACAGATTTAAAAAATGCTACAGTAGAATTAGTGAATTTTTAAAAGAACTTGCTTGTCATTGAAAGTATCAATAGGAATTAACATTTTAATGCTTATCAGTTAATTTTTTTTTTCAAGTTTGAGGAGAAAAAACCTAGTAAGAATAATTTGAGATGGTAGAAGAAAAATGTGTTCGGAATTGTTAGAAAAATTAGCTAAGACTTCAGTGAGTTAAATGTTTTAAGTTTCAGAAGCTACGTATTAGTTTAAGTATATGAGCTAGCATGCAGCTATCAGAAGCCACTTATTATGAAAGGGCTAAAATCCTGTCATGTGACTCTGCAGGTACAAAACCATTTGTGAATACCAGATACAACATGATAAATGTTTGCAGAGACACGGTGGAGACTTGGTTCCTAAATTTAATAGCTACCTAAGAACATACTCTTAAAAAAGCAAAGCTTTTATCGTAATCTCTTGGTGAATAAAACTAAGTTAAAAAACCCCAAAATCCCAGCTGAAGTAGAAGAGTGAGGCTATTTCAAGTGGTTATTTGTATTACTTCTTCTGGGAGCTTATGGTGGATGCCAAGAGAGTAATACATTAGACAAGAATGTATATTTTTGGTATTCTGAAAATTGCTTCAAAACATAGGTCATAGTTTTTGAAGCAGAAAACTAGACAGCTGCCTTATGTACTTGTAGGTAGTTTTGTTGCAAAAAGTTCTGAGCTGAAATACATTTCCTTCTGAACACAAATTAAAAATAATCAAATGGTAAAAATAATAAGGCAGGTCAATTAAAGGACAAAATTATTGCATTATAAACCATTACTGTGTGTACTATTCAAGAACTACTTTCATCCAGCTATTCCTCACTATGAATTCCAGGAAATACTTGACCTCAAGTTGTACAAAATAAATGCTAGTAGACAAGGAGAACATATATGTAGTTTAGTGAGATGAGTCGAGCAATAACAGAGACCTCAATTAGGTATGCAGAAACACCTTGTGGTAGTGCAAGTATAGGTAATTTTTTAAGCACTTGAACATGCAAGCTTTTATAGTGCTAAAATTTGCTACTTCAAAAACACCCAGCTGCAATAGATAAGATTTAGCTAAGGCATCTGAAAAGATTATGTTGGTAACTAGCAAGGTATACTTGTACCAAAATAACATCAACCCTAAAATATTTTTTTAAAGTAAACTCATGGGCAATTCCCACTGCAGGGGTTTGACCTAGTTCTTTAAAGCACAGTTCTCACCAGGACAATGAAAAGCCATCACACTTGAATTATGCATACAGTGATCCCTCTGTAAACTCCACCAGCACAGAATCACACAAATCAATAGTCAGGTAAAAAGTGACCACTGCTTCCCAAATTCTTGACATAACACAATGCGTGGTCACAGCGAAGAACACAGCGGAGAGCACTCCCCAGCCACCTAAATACTGCTCCTGGGTTGGATGGTACCGCTGTGGCTGCACTGATGCAAGAATGTCACCGCATTCTAGACAGGATGCAACAACGCACAGTTCAATAAGTAGTCTTAAATGCATCTACTTATCTGGAGGTGTTTGCAGAGAACAAGTTCTACTGTGCAGGTCATGATTGTCACTGTGATCCTTTTACCTTATTTGGAGGGTATCTACCTCTTTGGCCTGTATGAACCATACTGAGGGGAAATGAATGGCTTCCTCTCAGGTAAAATGAGACTATCACAGTCAGCAAGCAAAGGAGCTGAAATATGAACACCTTCCCCACAGTCAATATGGATACAGTGTTGGTTTCTCAGGTGTCTTCAAGGCAATTTACTTGCAGTGACTGTCCTGCTGCCCTATCTTGAAGCCCAAATAGGAAGGGGAGGAAGTGGGATACAACTACGACCATTTCCTCTTCTTGTCCAAAGGACTACCAACCACCACCCACATGGAAACCCACAGAACTTGGCAACACACCTCACTATTAAAAATATGTTAGAGTGGAAAAATATCACACAGGAAAAATCATAGAAAGATGACTGATTTCCTGTTGTATCATCATTTGTGAAGAAAATTATCGACTACCTCTACATTCAGCATTTCCAAACATGACCTGATCTCATTCACATCCTTACTGAAGCAGATCCATTGCACACCATATCTGGCCTCTTAATGTTCCTACAGTGACCATACTGTTTCATTGCTGGGCCATTTTTCTTTCAAAACTGCTGCTAACCCACTTACTTCTGTGGGAAAGGAGACTGCATTTAGCAGAAGTATTTCGGTCTGCCAGAAAACACGATCAACTATATTTTCTTGATAATTTATTCCTGGAGCAAACAGAAAATATGTTCTTCACTGAACTCATTATGCTTTGGGTTTGGCTGTTTCTTTATCTCTCTCTGGTAGCTTAACTTGAAATCTACATTTCTTCAAAGACAATCATTTCAAAGGGAAATTGGAAGAGCAATTTCACAGAAGTTCACATTTCATGAACATAGTACTTGTAGGTTTATTTGCTAAGCAAAAAAGGTGCAACTTAAAATCCTGAGGAGTAACCCAAAATTATTTGTCATGTTGATGTCTACTGCATATAGGAATATTCTCAAATCATTCTCCTAGAGAAGGACATATAAATCACATTCATGCCAATCTAGCAGAATGAGAATTTTTGAGAAAAAAATTATATGTTAGGCTAAGACATGAATCTTCACTTGTGCCTTCAGTATCAGTATTACTGCAATAAAGAAGATAAAACCCAGACTGTAACTACTTAAACATCTTCTATATCACTAAAGGGGTAATCTTAATAGGATGTGCTCTTCTATTTAAAATGTGCCTTTTAAGGAAGAGAATATTAGTAAGTTATACTGTGAGCATTAAAGAACACTATGTTTCAAGCAAAACAAATGAAATGTTTAATACATATTTTCATGAAATTGATATTCTTGCATTAAAAATGCCCAAATAAATAAAATTTCAATTTTTCTTAGAGTATGCGTATGAAAAGAATGGATTTAGAATGAAAATGTAATTTTCTGTCTATACTTTTTTTAGTTAACTAGAATTGCTTTCCTTTATGTCATTACATGAAAAGAAAGCAAGGGTAATAGTAGTTGAGTTGCTTCCTAACGGAGGGTGTGTGTCCCCTTCTTTAGATTCACTAAATAACTGAGGAGAAAGCTGTGTAATCTGTCTCTGACATTTCTTTAGGAAGTGGAGAGCCAAAAGTTACAGTGGAGCTTGCCTGGACCTGAATCTACAACTTCCTCCCACAGCCACCTCCACACCACACTTGTGTGTCAGCTTCCTTTGGCTCCATTAACCAAACCTAGGAGCCAACATTCCAACTATCTGTTTAGTAAGCAAGTCTTGGGAATTTATGTCTGTGACTGACTTAAGCCTCGGCTTCTGAGTAAACACTTGGTGCCATCTGGATGACTATTTGTAACTCCTGAAAGGGATAGGTCTGCAGGAACGTACAGACGGACGCGCATTTTCCTCAGGAACCAACAGCAGTGGATCAAGTGTCAAGAGGAATAGTTATCGTATATTTTACAAGAGATGGCTACGTTACCTTCCCTCACCTGTCACTCTTCTGACACGGCACGCATAGGCTTAAGCTGAGGATACCAGAGAGGGCAAGCTGCAGAGCCAGCTGTAATCCTGCAGAAAACAGTCCCTAGCTTCTGCCACTAAATTCCACATTTTGTCAAAACCACACATTGGAGCAGTACAATCCTTCCTGTTTATTCTGTGAAGGTTCCTCAGTCATACTGTTTCTTTTCTCTAATTTTTTATGCATGATGGATGAAATTGTATTTACAAGATTTACATACATGCCTTAGAGAAATGTACAGAAACACATTTAACTAATCCCATCTCTTTCTGAATTCTCTGCTATTGCTGTAAGTAAGAAATTTTGTTAAGTGTGCATGTGTTAGGATTTCAGTATTAATTTTTTTAACAGATATTCCAACAGGAAGATTAGGAACTCTACTTCCTTTTCAGAGGAATGCACTTTCTGAGCTACGAAATTTCTATTTCAAACTCATTTTTGCATCTTAAAAAGCAGTGGTATTGTTTCTCCTGTTTTGCAGTTTGGCATATGCTCATCTACCTAATAGGTTGTTACAGCTGTTGGGAATTTATGGATTCTGCCTTACCTACTGCCCTGCCGCATAGTATCCCTTATTCCACACTGTGATGGCTACATCTGTCAGTTGAACACTTAAAAATGTCTCCTACGTCATGGACCCGTGGTCTTAATCAGGGTCCACAAAGCCCTACTTCCGTGTTGAATGGCGGCTGTGCCGCCACCGTCCGCGCTGCCACCACTGCCGCCCACATCGCCGTCACCCGTGTTGCTGCCCCCCATGCTGCCGCCCGTGCTGCTGCCTGTGCTGCTGCCTCCCCCACCGCCGCCACCCCCGCCGCAGTGGGGGTGGCGGCAGGTCGCGCATGCGCAGCTGTGAAAACGAGCCTCCTTCATTGCTAAAAAATCATGCCACTAAGATCTGAAGCCACAATATAGGGGGTGCAAAATGCAAGAGGGTCAAATGTATATGTTTTTCCTCCAAGTACAAATAACTTTATTCTCTTCCATGTTTTCTTATGTTTCTGTGTTGCTCATGCTTCAGAGCAGCAGGGAATTTCCTACTCATCAGGGTTGCCCCAACACTTTTAAGACACAGAGTCACTGACATCTTTTAGACTTTTGCAGGAGTCAATGGCACAGATAAAATAAAGAACAAGAGTTTCTAATACTTGCTGTTAGATACTTGTGTAGATTACCTACACACAACTGTCCCTGGACCAGAGTATCACCAACTAGCTCTTTGGGAATGACTGCAGTGAAGCAGTCTCAGTCTTGTGCCACGTTCATATTCCCTGTGCTGTGGACAGGACCACGGTACAGGTCTGTGCGTGTGGACAATGCTCTGACCCTGAACAACACTGGGCTCTCCAATTTAAGAAGGATGTTGAGCTGCTTGAGAGGGTCCAGAGAAGAGCGACAAGGATGGTGAAAAGACTGGAGGACAAGCCCTATGGGGAGCAACTACTATGGATGGAGTGTTGTGCCCGTGGTTCCACGCTTGTGGGCCTGATCCGTGGGTGGGCGTTTGCTTGGGAGTTGGACTAGATGATCCTGTGGGTCCCTTCCAACTCAGAATAACCTGTGAGCCTATGAACACTACCGATGGACTAGTTTATACAGAAACTAGAATGCATGGTAGCCCTTCTTCAGCTTATTCCACTGCTGTGTGATTTCTTTGGAAAATTCTAGGAATGGAAAAGCTGCACACGGCAGTATAGTTCTGTGTAATGCCATTTTTTCCCACCTGCCTCAACTGAGGCAGAAGGCCTGGATCCAGGTCCAGTTGTCCAGTTTGAGGAAACCAAGTCTCTTTTAATATTCACAGGTTCACAGGTACACAGATTATTCCAAGTTGGAAGGGACCCACAGGATCATCCAGTCCAACTCCCAAGCAAATGCCCACCCAGGGATCATGCCCACAAGCGTGGAACCACGGGCATCACCCTCCATCTGTCCAATCCTCCCACCATCTGGACCATGTCGCTGAGCTCCTCATCGAGTCTTCTCTTAAACACCTCCAGGGATGGCGAATCCACCACCTCCCTGGGCAGACCATTCCAATGAGAGATCACTCCCTCTGTGAAAAAACTCATCCTAACATCCAGTCTAAACCTCCCTTGGCGTAGTTTAAGGCTATGTCCTCTTGTTCTGGTGTCATCAGCCTGAGAGAAGAGATCCACACCCACCTGACTGCACCCTCCCCTCAGGTAGTTGTAAACAGAAATGAGGTCACCTCTGAGCCTCCTCTTCTCCAGGCTGAACAACCC
>WEKX01003093.1:38533-85671 GCA_013390025.1 Pitta sordida
ATGGGAAACCGTGTCAAAGGCTTTGTTAAGATCCAAGTACACAACATCCAAGGCCTTTTTATCATCAACCAGGTGAGTCACCAGATCATAAAAGGAGATTAGGTTGGTCAGGCAAGACCTACCTCTCCTAAATCCGTGCTGACTGGGTCTAATGTCATGGTCATTTTGCAGGTGCTGCGTAATAGCACACAGGACTATCTGTTCCATGACTTTGTCTGGAACTGCGGTCTGGCTGACAGGTCTGTAATTACTCGGATCATCTTTCCTGCCCTTCTTGTAGATGGGTGTCACATTAGCCAATTTCCAGTCTTGTGGTACATCACCAGTAAGCCAGGACTGTTGGTAAATTATGGAGAGTGGCTTGGCGAGTTCATCTGCTAGTTCTTTCATCACCCTCGGATGGATCCCATCTGATCCCATGGATTTGTGAGGCTCCAAGCCACTCAGCAAGTCTCTAACTACCTCCTGCTGGATTACAGGGGGGTTATATTGCACCCCTACTCCTTCCATCAGTTCACAAGTCCAGTTGTCCTGCTGGCAGTCTGTCTTACTGTTAAAAACAGAGGCATAGAAGGTATTAAGTATTTCTGCCTTTTCCTCATCTCTAGGTACTGTATTCCCCTCTGCATCCATTCCCTTCCTTGCTGCCTAAAAGTCACATCTCAGTCTTAGCTCTAACAGTATTTCATCATTTTCATTCCTCTTTCCTGTTTGTCCTTCCATATAATTATTTACCTTCTACACAAAAATAAATTTCCCATTAGGAAAAAAACAAAAGTTACTATAAGCAGAAGAGAAATTTATGACATTATGCCTGAGTCCCAAATGAAAGGAACATTTTAAAATTTTGCTTTAACTGCAACACTCATGTCATACTTTGGCTATAACAGCATGAATGGTCCTGACACAGTATGTTCTCATTAAGTGACACATGGACATTGATATTATCTGACCCACTACTTATTCACAGCAAGATATGACATCTTCCTTTCATGATTATATATTGTAGGAGTCATGGCCGCACAGAAGTCACACAAATAGAACAACTTTGAGGACTGGATTTTCCCCTACTCACCATCATTCATGTCATTCATCTTCTTTTAGCTCTTGCCAACAGAAACGCATGACTATTTGCAGCGGCAGGGAGAGAAAGCCTTCCTGCTGGGCCATATATTCCCACACTGTTGTAATCTGTCTTCCAGCTACTAAACCCATTCACACTCACCCTTGTCTCTTCACTGTTACCAGCTACACAATGCTCCCATTTCAGTACATCAATTAATATCATCCCTCTGAAGACTGCGTCTGCTTTCCTAAAATTTAAATATTTTCTTTTAAAAACTGTGAAGACAACTATCAGTGAATGTACCAACACAGAGACATCTTGCTGTGCCTGAATGGACTGAACTGAAACATTATCACAGCAATTTATAATCAAAGAAATGCAACTCTGTGACAGTCCATTTTTTGAAAGTGAATCTCTTGAGGTACAGAAAGAGTAAGATCAGTCAATTTGAAAGCAGCTTCTGATTTTTGATATCATACTGCTGACTTCTGAATACATTTCTTAGGAAAGGTAAGGAATTCTTAGGAAAGCTAAGTGTTCAGAACTGCAACTTAAGACAATGTGCACATTCAAAAGAGGCCCAACATAGCCAGGTGCTTCTATCAGAATGGATGTCATAATTTTTCCATCATTTACATAAACAGTGCTCAAAAAGACTGTTCTGTGGTCTTAAAGAACAAAGCAGATATCCTCAGTTCTTTTTCCTTCAGACATGTCCTATTCCTATTTCAATGATCCTTTCAAGGCCTGTAATAATCTGTCTAAAGCAAAACGTACTCCAATACATCTATTGCAGTAACAAGCCTATTGCAGTTTACTACTATTATTTCACTATTAACTCTTTCAACCCACATTTTGACTGTGTATTCAAGAGCTAAAGGACATAAATAGACACAAGATATTTAGATTTCATAATCCAAAAAAACCAAGTACTGTAAAAGATGGCAACTTAATTTTGAAACCTTAAGAGTAGGTCTCTGGTTATATCCTTCAATGGTTGTAAGATCTAATGGTCCTTTTTGCTATGGTCTTGGAAAATAAGAGAGTGAAAAGACAATGCATAACCATTTACACTATGAATGACAGTTCTTATGAAGTTTATTTAGGATTACATGGGTAATATGAAGAGTGTAGAACTAGTTCATAATACTATGTCTGGAGGAAGAGCTGTCGATTTTGTGAAACTATAGCCCGGGAACTGGGGAGATTTTGTCTATTTTTTCCTCTTTTTCTGATATTCTTTCGTGGCATTCTGAATTGTTTTTACTCAAAAAAAATTGAATTTCATGGGAAGGTTTCTCATTTCAGTTTATGAACAAAACCACTAGAATTCAAGCAGAATTTATTATTACTTCAATGAGGCAAAACTTGCCCTAGAGCGTTTTGGAGACACTTTTCATTAGGGTTTGTACACGGTTGGGCATGGATCATTGCAAAGATATTAAGAACACCTTCCACCATCTATGTAGAACTATCTAGCCAGAATACAACCAATACAGAAGTCAACTCTATTTTCTGGTGTACAGGCATGTACTAGATCTTGAGGAAAAAAAACCCTGTTAGATCCATATTTAAGAGGTCTTTCCTTGACACTTGAAAGACAAATAATTATCATGTCTGACCTCGCATGTTCTTTTTTTTGGGGGGGGGGGAAATCACATTAAAGTGAATAAATGAATTAGTGAATGAATTAGGTGACACAATCTGACACCATATCTTAAAAGCATTAGTTATTTTTCCAAGCTTTTACAGAAAAATGTTTTTCACTAAAAATAACAAGAAAATTCTTTCACTTCAACACCGTTATACAGAATAAACAAGATGATATTCTTGTTACTATTTAGTGGGAAACAAGATGTTTTAAACATGATTATTTTTTATATTTACACAATTCTCTTCACAAGTCATACAGAAAATGCAGAGGCACTCTAAAGAGAGGGAATTGGCTTTCACATTTAGTAGTGAAAGTATCTACATTGCAAATAAGTGAAAAACTTGCAACATTTCTTAAGGACTTTCTTTTGACTGTTTTTGTTTTACATATACTCACACTCAAGGCAGCTGGTCCTGGGGGTCCTGCATCTCCCTAGTTAAAACAGGAGAGCAAATAAATCAGCAATCCCTTTAGTTTTACATATTTAACTTCTAGTCATTTTAGAGAATATGCACAACTACAGAAGTAATTTTGGTATAATCATCAAGCATCAATTATGAAAATATGTAAGTACAGAGATATTCATTTTCAGTAATGGCATAGAGGTACACAGTTCACCACAGGTTAAAGGGGAAAAAAACAAACCAGGCCTCTGCATAAAGGAATTGCGGCTTAAAAAAAGCAATCCTTCAAAGCACATTTGCGTATGTTGTTACAAGCTGCAGCTCACATGCACAAGGTAGTCGCTGAAGTCAGTGTGACAGCTCACATATGTAGAAACATCTGACTGTGTAAAACATTCACAGAATTAGGCTGCTGAGGCATGAATCACATCTGAGGCCTCCAGATTTAGTTCACAGGAGCAAATTAAACCATCCAGAAAGTAATTCAGAACACCAAATTTAGGCTGCTGCTTGGAACTCCTTTTAAATTTTTTTTAGGATAAAGAGTATGTGTCTTTTGCATTTACACTTAGCCTGTACTCATATTCTTCAACCCTTAAGTTACATGAATGGCAGCAGTGGGTGTTTGTCACACATAGTTATGTCAATGTGTTCAAAATTGAAGAATCTATGCATACTCACATATACATACAACTTAATAGATTAAAAATGGTACCTTTTCTCCTTTTGGACCAGCCACACCAGGACTACCAGGGTCACCTTTCAGTCCCTGGAAAAAGAAGAGAAAAGCTTATTTGTCGTCTTCTGCGAAAAATGTTGGACAAAATCCTGCAGTGTGGTGAATTAGTACATACTAAACAATTAAGTCTTAAAATTCTATCACATTATTAGTACTACGTATCTCAAAATGTCATTATTTTGTGAACAGACAATCATCTATCAAAGACCAAGTCTTCAACAAATAATTAAACATATAAGGCCAATCTATTTTGCCCCATTACGGAAAGTAGCGAGTAGAAATGCAAAGTTCCTTTGCAGTGCCACTAAGTCTGTGTCTTGCGTGGCGAACAAAGATAAAATAGAATACTAGAGAGAGTACTAGTACATTCACTTAAATATCACTAAAACTGGGAAACAGGCAGAAGTGGACAGAGAACTGCAGACTCTATGTTTCAAGTAGCAGTGCTGAGGTGGTGAGCTCAGGGCTTCTGCGTATCTTCCAACACGCTCATCATCACTAGTGCTGGAAAAGGCAATTAGAGGAATAATGGATTCCCTCATACCTCCTTCCTTACTTCTTACTTCAGCTAGAGAAGCAAATAATATTGCCTAGCCTTACATATTACATGCACAGCAATTTCACACTGGCAGGATCAGAGCAGTTGGGTTGGAAGAGACCTTTAAAAGTCATCCAGTCCAACCTCCCCTGCAAGGTCTGATCCTTGGGTGGGCATTCGCATTCGCTTGGGAGTTGGACTAGATGATTCTGTGGGTCCCTTCCAACTCAGAATAACCTGTGAACCTGTGAGTAAGGGCATTGTCAACTGGATTGGGCAACCTGACCATGAATGTTTCCAGGGATGGGGTATCTACAACCTCTCTGAGCAATCTGGTACAGTTTTCACCATTTTCATGGGAAAGTATTTCCTCCTTGTATCTAGTCTGAATCCAACCTCTACAATATCTACTATACATCTCTTCCACTAACAAGTTCTCTCCAGAAGCACTCCCCCCAAAAGATATCTTTAGCACCAAGGACACAATTTTTGTTGTCTTCTCCTTGTTGCAAAACACGTGGAAAAGCAAGACGTATTTTTAAATATGCCCAGCAAATTCAACTTATTTTGCAAAAATGAATGAACTTAATTCACATGCTGGACAAACTTGCAAAGAACTCAGTTTTGTTTAAGCCAAGACCTTAGTCTTGTAGCTTCTACTGATCACTGCCTCAGTAGCATGGGACAGGAGACCAGGTATATTGTGAGTCAGAGACAGCTCTACAAGCCCAAATACTTTACAGAAATGAAATGGCAGCAGTGTAGGCAACGCAGGACCAAACCACAACAAGATACTCCACAAGTAGGCCACCATCATTGTTATTCTGGAGGATCATGAACTCACAGAATATTCTGAGTTGGAAGGGACCCACAAGGATTATCGAGCCCAACTCCTAAACACTACCACTGCCTCCCCAGCAGGGAATCGAACCCCGGTCTCCCACAGGAGAGATGGGGACACTCACCACTGTACTAAAGAGATAAATAGGTCAAGCATAGAAAAGATTGATCTACATCTAAATTAGGATTTACAAACTAAAGTTGTTCTCTGCTCCCTTTTTGTCCTTGCAAACTCTCTTCCTCAGTTGGAAATTATTGGAAAGATAGGGACAACTGGCACAAAAATGGTAACTAACATCTGTGCCTTGGTAGATACAGAAACATTAAATCAGTAAGTGTTCTAAATACTGCGTATTTGTGCAACTTCACTTCCTGCTAAAATTACATTAATTCACCATCTGGAAGGAACATCATTTAGAACTATATGAGCATTTAAGTACCCACTTCGGATTAAATTTGTGGTTGTTGTAAATACCCCTGATTTAGCTTTGATTTGTCCTTTATTAAGCTTGCCAAATATGTAATAGTTAAATCAGAAGTAGTTTTGCTGTTTGAACTTAAAAGATGTGATAGGCGGATGGATTCAAAAACCAAGCCAAAAAATAGCTTTCTTTTTAGAATCTGCATATTTATGATGGAGCTTTAATATTGTCTCCAGTTACCACATTTTACTTTCCTCCTCCTTCTGAAATACTGCATAAAACATAACCACTCCATATTTTAAAAGCCATTTAAGGGATTTTTCAGGTACGCAAACTGTATGGATTTGATTCAAAAGCAATACTAGCAAATCAGCAGTGGAACAACAGGTGTGAGATTAAGAATCAGCTCTTAGGCTGTATGTTTAGAGAAAAGATAAGGCTAAAAACATAAATCCACAACTCAAATGTGGAGGCATATATTTATGTGCATCTCTAATGAATAGGAATGAAAGCTACTGAGCTTGAGCTATGTACTGACAAATTACAAACCCAATTGCTCTGTTTAAAGCTTTTAATACTGTCCCTGCAGAGCACCTCAGTAAGGTATATAGTCTGACAGCTACTGCACAAGTGATGACCAAAAAACCTGACCTCAAATAAAAAGGACAAGGGGAAACTACATGTTTCACAACCAGCCTTACAGTGTTTGAAGAAGGACTTTTAAGGAACCAGGAAGGTTTATGCATAAAGTATTTATTCTAAAATATTTGAATTAGATTTTATTTGCAGTTTAAAATCCAAAGAAAGAAAAGTAGTATCAGGGGGCAAAATTGCTTAGAATGTTAACCCATGAGAAGTATTTCTAGTTCTCCTACACATTATATACATTTTTTAAAATTATATACATTTTTATTGTGATCTTAATAAGCTCCTGAAATAGTGAATGCTTGCAAAAACCCATATCTGGGACTGCACACGGCCTATTCTTCCCTATAGGGACTCTTGAAGGTACTGAGAGGTTCAGATGCTTCTCACTGTATCTCTGAAATGTCATAAGTAGGAATTTCTACGCTAAGTCAAAGCTGTAGCCACTTGTAGCACAGCACAGTGTTGTATCCTGCATCTGGCAGAGACCAGAACAGGATGCTTCAGTAAAATGAATGTAGTTATCCACACAGATATAATTTGGATGATTTTAGACTAAACCATAAATTAGAAAAACTCATTTTCTGCAATATTTTAGGAGAGCAAGGTCAGTTTTTAAAACAAACAGGTTTCTACTGATCTAAGAAGTCTGTTACCAGATATGCCAGCAATTCAAGAACTGAGCAAAAATTTCAGCAGCTCTCATAACAGAGAGTAAATGAAGAGTGTGCCCAGGTGGCTAAGATGGCCAATGGCATCCTGACCTGTATCAGGAACAGTGTGGTCAGTAGGACTAGGGAAGTTATTCTTCCCCTATACTCAGCAGTGGTCAGACCACATCTTGAGTACTGTGTCTAGTTCTGGGCTCTCCAGTTTAAGAAGGATGTTGAACTGCTTGAGAGGGTCCAGAGAAGGGCGACAAGGATGGTGAAAGGACTGGAGAACAAGCCCTGTGGGGAGCAACTGTGGAAACTGCGACTATTCAGCCTGGAGAAGAGGAGGCTCAGAGGGGACCTCATTGTTGTTTACAACTACCTGAAGGGAGGTTGCAGTTGGGGAGGTGCAAATCTCTTCTCTCAGGCTGACAGCACCAGAACAAGAGGACATGGCCTTAAGCTGTGCCAGGGGAGGTTTAGGCTGGATGTTAGGAAGAGGTTTTTCACAGAGGGAGTGATCTCTCAGTGGAATGGTCTGTCCAGGGAGGTGGTGGAGTCGCCATCCCTGGAGATGTTTAAGACTGGATAAGGAACTCGGTGACATGGTCTAGATAATGGGAGGCTCAGATGGATGGAATGTGGTGCCCATGGCTCTGGGGTTGTGGGTTTGATCCCTGTGTGGGCATTTGCTTGGGAGTTGGGCTAGATGACCCTTGTGGGTCCCTTCCAACTCAGAATATCCTGTGAACCTGTGATAATTCTATCCCAATCTAATTTTAGCTTTTTTTTGACCAATATAATAATACACTTCTGTGAGTTCATGAAGAGTCTTCAGTTAATGCATTTTCTTCTAAGGACTGCAGTTTGGTCTTTTTTCTGGTTACAATAAACTTACATTATGGTTCCCCCATGGATACCAAAATACAAAGTAAGCATTAGAATATGAATGTACTATAAGGCCAATTAAAAATTAACAAGATAACAACACTGGAAATAGCAGAAATGAGAAATGTTCTATATATAAATAAAATAAGACAGATAACTCTAACACAATTTCTAAGCAACAGAGAAATTACTGGAACAAATATATCACAAATATCAGAAAGAGTGTGAAGTTAGAAAAAAATAGGGCCAATGGGGGAAAGATTAGACTAGAGACAGTTGGTTTTTTGTTTGACGGTGGTATTCCTTGTGGTATAATGAACAAAAGATAGGTAAAAACGGCCAAAATGTGACATTAGCTGACACCAGATACTCTTCTCAATGAAAAAAATGCAAAGGTCAGCTGGACCCCACCAAAGGACTTTGGCAGTTCCACAGGAGTCACGTGTTGCGCACTGGAACTGCACCTATTTGTACAGTATACACTATGCGGTACATGTGGCAATGGAAAATACTGCAAAATTGCCATAATATTTTTAAGAGAAGAGGTTTTTCCTTCTAAAATATGTCTGTTAGGAAAAACATAATTCATTATTTACAACTCATTGGCCCGCATTAGTGTAATATGGTTCAATTTCACATCAGGTTAAAATCTCCTAGGATAATACATATTATCTAATGTACTGAAAATATAGTACACAGTTCAACAGCCTATGTAACAACTTGCAACCACGTTGTTATAGGTCAAGTCAGTTATCTCCACTGAGTAACAGAACTTGGAAATACATACTCCAATGACTTCACACAGCAGCCTTAAAATCTAAATTAACCATAACTTCAGAGTCAGCTGTACAACATCAAGTTGCATAGACTGGGATAATTTAGCTGCTAATAATTCAGCAAAGTATTTTCAATGCTCCAAACAATATACTTCTTTCAGTTTCTCTCTCATGTACTTCTAAATAGTGCCATTGCTCTTTTCTCATAAATGTAATTCAGAAACTTGGTACACAATTTACTTGACCGTGAGCAACGTCTACTATCTCCTTACACTTTTGTTCCTAACAGAATTCTCAGACTCTATATAAAACAAGTATCTATATAAATCTCCATATAAAACTAATTACCAACTTTATCCCATCAAGTAATAAGATTCTTCCTATCCATGTAAGTCCTTGCAAAGCTAATACTAAGAGAGTTCAACATTAACAGAAAGGCCCTGAGGATGTGAAGGTAAACAACTGTTACTATTATATCAAGACACTAGATCTCTTACATGCATTCATACTTCTGTTTACATTTTCCCATAAGCATAAAGAAGGTCTGATACATTTTCCATCTCTGCATTGAGATCCTATGATTTTCTTCGTTGCTTATTAAACTTAAAAGATTCATAGATTCACAGAATATTCTGAGTTGGAAGGGACCCACAAGGATCATCGAGTCCAACTCTTAAATGGCACCACTGCCTCCCTGGTGGGAATTGAACCCTCGGTCTCCCACATGAGAGATGAGGACACTCACCACTGTGCTAAAGTGGATCCATCCTTTGACATTAGGAATGCAAAGAATAACATTTTATGTAGGAAGTTTTAGAAAAGTCATTTATGGTATTACCTTCCTGAACAAGAGAAATAAAAATAGCTAGTTAAATACTTGGTTTAATGTGTATACTAGATTTAAATTTCAGCTTATTTTTACTTTTTTTTTACAAATTACAACAGATGTGCTATTTTCTCACTAGCTATGTATGACATGTGTTAGATATGCTAAAACTTGCTGTTTTCAACTACTTTTGCTTTTTGAAGGATTTAATTTATGTTGGCAAAATAGTAATTGGCAGTATCCTACGGTACTCATTTCTACCAGCACCACTGATCAAAAAATTGCAACTCAGAAAAAGAGTCTAGAAGTTTCAATGATAAAGACTTTCTTTCCATTTCAGTTCAACTGTCAAACACATTAATAGATTTTACTCCACAGAGAGTTTAGTGGATATTTATCTTGCAAATTTTTTCTTATTCTACATATGATTTGAATGTATTTAACAGTTTCTTTTAGTCAGTGTATCTGTGAAAGAATGGTGGAGGGAAACAATATAGTAAAAAATTAAGGATTTTAGTGGCAGCTATGTGGCTCCTGAGTTCAATGTCAAGTGGCTAAAAGAGTCTCAAGGGATAAATGAGAGATACTGCTCAAGCAAACTGGCTGCTTATCCTATATAGGCAAATACCTACTTATAGGTGTAATGTGGACATGTACACAGGAGGACTGTACTAGTTATATATTAAGTTATTTATAACCACTCCTTAAGAAACTAGAAACAATGGCAACCACGTTAGTAATATTTATAGCAAGTATTCATGTTGTCAGATGGATTTTGTATAATGTCCCAGACTAGGGCACAGCACTACAGATTTTGCCTCAGACTCCTGGAATGATAAACAGAGAGATGTGCAGAACAGTTGAATATATTCACAGAACTGGTTCTCACGCCTCCAAACTTGGTTCTCAATGAGATTAAGTCACCTACTTAGCATGAACAGGGAGGGAATGAAAATTTTCTAGGTTTAGAATCATCATTACTGAAAGTCTAATCTCTAGATCCAGGGCTGGCTTCCCCTCTGTCATACTTCACTTCTCGCAAGAACTTTCTGTATAGCTAAGGAAATACAACTAGCAACGGCAACTTTTTGTGCCACTTACGTTCCCCATTTTGATGAAAATACATTCAAATGTGTTTCTACCATTTTTGCAAGATAAAATATTCAGTCATCATCTTGAAGTTGTGAGGATGGAAACCCTCACTTCCTCAGGCAGAGATAAGAGTTGCTAGCAGCTGATACTAGTACTTTTAAATGTTTTCAGGCTTTCTTTATACATCACTGCAGATTACACCAATATAAGGAGATTAACTTGATTATTTCAGAAATATGAGATGCTACACTTCCCTATGCAGATTGAGTTAGAGCAACACTGATAGCAACCAAGAGTGAATGATACACAATTCCTTTAATTCAAGGACCGGCATCTCCATGCACAGTGATAACTGAATCCAAAGTATTTTATGTAAGTGTTGTTGAACAGGAATTACGCGTGGATTCAAACAATACAATAGTATATTGCCTCATGCAATTTTACTTCCAAAATGTTTTAATGACAGTTCCCATAATGATAATGTACCATTACATTGCAAGAGTTCAGTAAATATTTAAAATTATAAATGTTCATTATTTTTCACTTTCACAGTGCCACTGTGTTAGATATCTCCTAGAGTTCATTAGATACTTGGTATACCTTACTCTTCTTAAAAGGTTGATGGAACAAGATCCCATGTAATAAAGGAGATCATGTAAGACCAACACAGAAATGTCACCAGAGCTATGGAAAGAAACACAGATGTGTATTTTCCATGCTGTCAGCATGTATGTATGCATGACAGAAGTATACGGTTCACCTTTATAGACAGGCCAGAAGAGAATACCTCTCTGAATACCTAAATGTAGTTTCAGCTCAGTACATAATATATGTTTTCATATGACAGACATCCACTATTACTTAAAAATAGCCTGATTTCTCAAACATTAAATTATAACCTAAAATAGGAAAAATAATTTTATACTTATAGTGTGAGTAGACAGCCAGGTAAAAAAAGTAAAAAACATAAAAAGTGTCATAATTATGTAGTCTGTTTTACGGCATTTTCAGTATAGCTGGCTAGAGTGCCATAGTATTTTGTGTCAAATGCCAACCATTTTACTGCATTAAAACCTAAAGCCATGGTGATCCCCAGCAAGGTCAAGAGGGAGACAGGAAAGCAAGAGAGGATAAAAGAGAAAATTGAAATCATGCTGATGGGCCATTTTAGTGTTGCACTGAAAAAAATTCTGATTTTCTGGCCTCTCTTCTGGATTTCATCTATACAAAAATAAATGGAAATTAAAAAATGAAATAGACAAAAGTAAAATTTACTACTGAGCATGTCTGTGGTATAAGCTCATATTCAAGCTCGAATGTGAACTCAATGACCAGGATTAAACCAGTATTTTTAGATACATATTCACGCTCTATCTCAAATATGGACCAGTCTAATTAACTAAGTAGGCAGTAAAATTTGTCAGGCAAGAAAAAGTGAAATATTTACTTTATCACATGAGACATATGTCACAATGAGAGACCTAAGGCTCTCATCCAGGAACGGCTAACAGCTTGTCTATTTTCCTTTCCAGAAATAAAAGCTACAGGTCTAGCTTTACCCTGTCTTCAAAAATACTCTCTTTTCTAATAGACTATCTAAACAGGAGTGTTTCTCATACTATTATGTTGCTTTAATCCCTACACTTGTTTCAGTTTATTTCAGGAGCCCTCAGCAGAAATATCACAGAACCTACCAGATCCTTATCCACAGCTTCCCTGTCTAATAGGAAACCTTAGGAACTCTTGGCTCACATGAATACATCTCCTCTTCTTCACCTATCACATTGCAGATGTTAAATCTCCAGGATACACAATTTCTAAACCCACCACTCTCCTTACATAAATTCTGAATTATATCGCTTAACTGTCCACCCAAAAGTTTGTAACTTGACTGTTTCATTATCATTCATTTTACCTCTATTCCAGGAATGCCTTCTGGTCCAGGTTCTCCTTTATCTCCTTTTTCACCCTAAAAGAATGAATATTTATTTTATTATATATACACAGGGCATACACTAACCCATGACGTTTTTAAGAGGAAAAATATTTTAATGTTCTGTTCCATATGAAGGGTTACATATACATTGCTGACTGCACAAGGAAAGCTATTTCTTACATTCCATTTCTTACAACAAAATTTCTTTCCAAATAAATCCCTCTGAAAAATTTCTAGCACTGTGATTGTAGCAGTTTTCTGTATTTCATAGTGTCATTGTTCTTGTTTCTCACTGTGTTGCAAGAACATGGTAGTGAAAAAAAATTGTACCAGGAAAGTTTTCTTTTGAAAATTGTAATATTAATATTATATTTTTTTTCATTCTGAGGCTCTTTACCAGTATATGGCACACTGTTTGAATTTGAAAAATGGAAACAACTTTTGCTCTGAAAATTTTCTTACAAGTATGCATATGAAAAACATTATTAATCAAAATAAAAAAAATGGTGGGAAGGATTCATCAGAATTGACTGCAGTTGATTCCTGTGTTTGCTCATGAAACAGTGACTACAAAACAGGTTATTCTTTGCAGGATACGTGACAGAATTCAGTTCTGGGTTAACAATAACTACCATGCTAATCTAGTTAAAACATATTTCATCAAACTGGACAAAGTACACCTGCTAAAGAAAGATAATTTACATGAAAATGTCTTCCTGAACCAAGAAGCTTAAACAGTTCTATAATTGCATCTCTGTCACTCAAATAAATGTGTCAAATCATAATAAATTATCATAAAGTAACAGAATTTTGAAGAAGGACTGAGTTCATTAGAGTCCAAACTCATCATATAAACCAAAGAAAACAAACAGACCTGCACTGATTTTCCAGTATCTCCAGGGTACTACATTTATCTGAGCAGAACTTACTCATTATATCGGTATCATCTTCATAATTCTGTTAGGTAAATGCCATTGAACTGAGGTCATCCAGCTAATTCCATTTGTGACACAACCCTGATTCAGAGCAATTCCTCCAGTGGCAGTGACAGAGGGCATTTCATCTAATAATCAGTTTTGCAAAATTAGTTTGCATGAGCTTTGTCAAACAACTGAAGACTACTAACAAATTAGCAGCAACAAACTGTAAATTTAGTAATACCACTCACAAGATGGTTTTGCTGGTTCATTGTTTCCATTTTAATACATCTTGTTGACAACAAACTTATTGCTACACATTAGCCTGAGTCACACCATTAAGGCTTTTCCTCAAGTATTCTCTTTCTTGTTTGTCAACCCTGCACCAAGAAAACCCACAAGATAAATCTGGGCATTTAATGCAGAAGTTTAAATGACACCACACAGTTAAAGGAATTTAACACTTATCATTTTATTATGTTTAAACTATAAAGTCCTCTTTGTTCTATGAATTGCTTATCTTTGTTCTATGTCTTCTTTGTTCTATGGCACTGGTTGAGACAGTAATTTTCTTTCACTGTCAGTTTAAAAAAACCCCAGCTGAATTCCCAAGCGCATTATTCTTTTTTAAATAGCTCACTTAAACATTTAGAACAAACTGCAAAAATTACATTTCACTTTTCATCATTGTGACATACTGAACAATTAATATTGCTTTCAGGATATTTCAACTAGTATCAGTTACACTGCTGCAATCTTGCAACAGCTGTAAAGGTACATGCATGTATTTGACTTAATGTCAGAATATATTTCTAGAAGATGTTTTCTTCTATGGCTTGTGTATCTGCTTTCACACTTCGAGAGAAAATTATATAAATATGTACAGATTTGCTTCAGGAGTAGCAGCATACTGCAAATTCCTTGATGTATAGGTGGAAACTTAAGTATCTTGTCATAATTTGTAATGCAAAATCTACACTTACATAAAAAGCTAAAGAGAGCCTAATCCAAAAGACAACCACCCCCTAACCCTCACTTATTTCCCTCAATATTAGATGAGCAGAATATGCTGAAGAATGTGTCTTTATCTTCTATGGCAAGCAGATGGTAACTTCAAAATGCTGTCAGGCAGCATAAGACACATACAAGTGTGACTGGTGAATGCAGAGGAGAAAAAAAAAAACCCTTCCTTATGATTGCCAAGATATTTGGATTTACGATGTTTATCAGTTTCTTTGACAAAATTATAAAAAGCACCCCATGTTAATGAGCCTTGGACCTCTGCAGAGCCCCTGGGTTTCTGCCAGGATTGTGATTTTACTATGAACATATTCTGATTTTTTAATGGAGTAGATGATTTTTCCTTGCCAAGCCTGTAGTATGGAATGTCCATGTTCTCTGTGAAGACAGAATTCAAACCAAAGAGAGGTCCAATTTTTACAATTTATTCTCATGAGAACTGAGCCAAGTCATGCTCATTTCTGTCTTTATGGAGCACACTATACTGCATAATTAACAGCTTCAAATCTAGCCAATTTGCAGAGTTGCTGAAGCCCCTCTGCAGTGTAGAGGAGGCTGTTAACAATCAGCACTGTGGCTTACCTCATTGATTAACAAAAAAAGAGAGAAAAATGCAGCAATGCCATTTTATATTTAATGTTCCTGCCTGCTTTTACTTTATTCAGATGAGACAATTAAAGACTATTTATTGCATGAACAGGATGACAAAACTCTGAAAGTGCCAAGCCTTGTTTATTAGTTAACTAAAGCTAACCCAATGTAACGCTGAATTATTTGTATTTCTTTGGGTGAATTCTGCTTGCCATTTCCATAATGGAACAAGCCGATGGGGTTGCTCCAGAATAATTGCTGGGAGGGATTCAGTCTGCTGTGTGCAATAGTGGATGCACTGAATTCAGTGGTAGCATTCTTCAGTTAGAGCCAGGGGTTCATGCATGGCCCCTGCAAGACCAGAGTACCAGCTTCTACTCCCCATGCCCACATCAAGGTTGACTCATTTTCCTTGCACACTATTTCCCCCTTATTATAAAGGTAAGGTAATGTATGTGGAAATACAATAGATTCATACCTGAAAATTGACCTAAAAAGGTAAAGCTTTTTCTGCAATGCAGCCCTGTTAATGATACAAATCAGAAATTCCTGTTACTTGTTTGACGAATTGAAGTGTCATTGTTAACACTAACTAAATTACTCTCCAAAGTATGCAAGCTATTCAGTATAACTAAGTCATTGTGGATACCTTATTAATTTTTAACCTAAGAAACTCCATGATTTTACCTGCATATCTTTAAGACAGTTGTGACTTGTTTGGGTTTTTTTAGATACTTTTATGTGTTATGCTACAGGTCTGTCTCAGGAGAATGATCTATGTGAATTTTATTTTCTTGTGACCATTTCTCCATAGGTCTCCCCAGTTTAAGAAAGATGTTGAACTGCTTGATAGGGTCCAGAGAAGGGCGACAAGGATGGTGAAAGGACTGGAGAACAAGCCCTATGAGGAGCTACTGAGGAAGCTGGGACTATTCAGCCTGGAGAAGAGGAGGCTCAGAGGTGACCTCATTGCTGTTTACAACTAGGTAGTTGTAAGGGGGAGGTTGCAGTCAGGTGGATCTGTGCCTTGGGATGGGATCCACACTGGAGAGCCAGTGCTGAAGGACTGCACCCTGTGGAGTGATCCACGAGCAGCAGTGTTTGGAAGAGCTGCTGCATTTGGCATGGACTCACATGAGAGAGGGTCATGAAAGACTTTCTCCCATGGAAGGGACCCCATGGAATGCAGGGAAATGGCCTCCTCCCCTGAGAAGTGGCAGAGAAACACCAGCTGCCTGGTTTTCCCCTACTCCTGTCCCCCCCTGCTTACTGGAGGAAAGGGGAGTGTGGTATCTGTTGTAAGAGATGGAGGGGTGGGGGAGAAGGTTGCCTTCAAGATGATACTTCTCACTTTAAGCTCTGGTCTTGTTAGAAATAAATTCTTTACACCCCCACCTTGGAGTTTGTTTTGCCTGTGACAGTAAAAGGTTTCTAATAATCCTCATTCCTGCTGTAACAAAACCCTTCAGGTTTTCTTTTCTTTTCGGGGGGATGAAGCGAGAGAGCAGCTGTTGGTGAGTCTCTGGCACCCAGCCAGGGTCAAAGCACAACACTTACATAGACTGAGCAATACTGAAGACGTTCATACTAGTTAATTACTGCCTTGTGTCATGAGTAATATTTCTAACCAAGCTCTAAGAAATTCTAACCAGAGAGGCTATTTAAAGACAACCTACTGCCCCAACTGAGGCCAAACCAACAATCTGAATCTAGGCCAGCCCGAGGCTTCAACGCTGCCCTGATGAACTGCTTCCCTCCTCCTGTCAGCAGATATAAGGCAGCCATCCATTTTCATTCCTTAAAGAAAAGCCTTAAAATGCAAAGTTATTTTTATAAATTAGAACAGCAACCAAAAAAAACCCCACCCAAACTAAAAAAACTACCACAAAAAAATAAAAATCATAAAAAGTACAATAAAATTTTCAGTGTCGCACCTTCCAAATGGAGAAATCCAATGTACTAACTAGAATAATCCCTTCAGCACTATAGGAGAAAAAGTATCTAGGGGTTACAATGAATCACATAGTGCATGACAATCTATAATACAAAGCTATTTTTAAAAGGGTCAGCTCCATTCTTCATTTGCCAAATGCAATATGGAAAACCACAATTATTCTGGATTACTTGCCACTGATGAGAACAGTGAAAAAGAGCATCTAGTTCAGTTTGAAAAAAGTTAGGAAGACAAGAATGAACATACGCCATACTGATGGATCTCAAATGTGGGAAAGAATACTGTACATTAGACATCCAGGTTTCCACAGTGATACTAGACAATGGTTTTCATTTGTAGCCAAAAGGATTTTTGGGGGTGGGTGGTGGAATTTGTATTACAGAGAGGTACTAAAACAGTCTAAGATTAGAGTGAATTTGCCTTAATTGTAGATTGTCCTTGAAAATAGTCTAAACAAACTTGATGATACTTCACTGTATGTGTCCTCATGAGGGTAAAGCAGATATAACCCTGAACACTCTTCCAGGATAATATTTTCTCTAGATTGCTCCTTGGGTCTGTTATGACAGCTCTTGAAAAATGTGTCAAAGTCACGTGTCAAAATAGCTTTAGCTTTTCTTAGGATGATGTCCTTGATAAGTAATCATTACAGGGTTTTCACAAGACACGTCTTAAGGAGTCTTAAGAAGTTAAGATTTAACTCTTAAGGAGTTCTCTCAATTAACAAATAAATTCATTCTTTTCATGAGGGGATTGAAAGACAGACAGACATTAATAAAAATGCCAAAAACATAAAGAAAAACAATATGACAGATATTTGCTCTGTCCCCATGCAATTATTGCCAAAAAAAGTGACTGAATAGGAGTTCAGAGACAAAGAGAAGCAAAATAAAAATGAAACCAAATACATACTATAGATGAAACAGGAAAGGACTGATAAACACATCCTGAAGAGCTAGCAACCTCTTTAGATTGAAGGACTGTATCCACATTCATTCAAGTAGCTTAAGCATACTTTTACATTCTTCATGAAAGCTCAACTCTCACATTGCAACATCCACAAACACTGATTTCTAAAACAGTCTACCAATTCCACGGCACCTCGACAAGTAAGTGTCCTCAGTTATTGCCTTATTGAAAACCTTTATTACACAGCCTACAGAACTATGATATACTTGAGAACTAAACCTTAAAAAACAAGCAAATTCTATTCTTTCACATGTAGAAAATGTCTTATTGAAAAAACAAGTGAACAATGCTATGATCTCTTAAGGTGCTTCTTACAGACCTTTGAATTTCACCTTGGTTTTTATCTTCAATTTAACCCTGTCTTGTAGAAATCTAAAAGATTGCCTAACATTCCCTAATGCTGACCAGAGCTATTAAAGATTATTAATGAAATAAATACTAAAAGGGATTAAGCGATTCTGTGGTAAGTGGAAAAAATAAGAATCACAGAATACCTTTTAATCTCAGAGACTTGTTACAGTAAAAGAAACATGACATCGTAATTTTAGGTGATAGATATTAGCTAGCACAAAAAGGAAAATACTGAAGTTTTGGCTAAGTCTTGCTTGCTATAATGTATACAGACTAACTGCAATTTAATATTTAGTTCGTTTCTCAATAAAAAATGTCCCAACTGAAACAAATCGTACTTAAGATGCTCACACTGGCTTCTCTCTCTGCCATGTGAAATTTAGATGTTGTGTTTTGAAAACTTTGAATGTTATCCCGCAATGGCTCATCCTGTCATGACTATTTAAGGTTTTTTTTCTTTTCCTTCAAATCTTTCAATGTCAAGGAGAAAAGTACTAGCAAAATCAACAACCAAAACTCCACTCTTTGTGGTAATTATTTAATCACATATTCTGAGACTCAACTTGAAAGAAAAACTCCTAAAACAAGATTAACACTTTATTAAAAGAAAAACCCACCCAAAATATTACAACCTGAAATACGAACTATCTGAAAACAGAGCTGCAGTGTCCGAGATAATATGCGTTCTTCATATCCACTGGAATATATTAATAATCTCTTCAGAAAGTATGATCATTCAGGTAAAACGTGGTTATAGGGAAAAGTCATTAAGTTTTTTCATAGTTGTCTTAGGCTAGCATTATGATATGTGTGGTAAATGCATCTTAGTATTTTGTATTCCATATTGCTGTTTTAAAATACAGTTATACCCCATCCTTCACGAGGAACAGGACAGCTCACGGGCCTCGCAAAACCTCAAACTCACAAATACATGCTGGTCATTAATATGTATGCAGGCCACGCCCATTGCTCCACCCCCAGCCAATCAGGAGCACTGGGGATCCTCTTCGACTCCTCCCCATGGGCTCTCCTAGCTCATGGGAGGAAAGAGAAGCATTTCTGTGCTCTGTCTGACTCGGGGGACCCCCCCTGAGAATCCCTAGACTTCTCTTCAGCCGCTCTGTTGCTTCCACATCTGCCACCGGCAGCTAAAACCCCACGCCGCTGCTCGCCCGGTCCCTCCCCGGCCCCCATGCTCATCCCAGCCGTGTCCCTCCCCCGTGTCCCCTCCTTGTGTCCCTGCATCGTGTCCCGACCCCACGGGCAGGCTGCAGCAGCGGAGTGAGCATGTCCTGCTGTCATGCCGTGGCCAGTCCCACTTTCCTGGGGCACTTCCCTTCCCCGCCCGTAGCCAGGGAACAAATAACACAGATGCACACACACAAGCACTGCCCGCTCGCAGCTTGCAGGCTCTCCGCACACATGGGCGGGCGAGGGACACTCAGGGACCTAGATTAATTAAGCATAGGCAGGTGCAGGACTCATCCCCACAGAATCACAGAATCACAGAATCAGTAAGGTTGGAAAAGACCATAGAGATCATCAAGTACAACCTATCACCTATTACCTAACCTAGCCAAACCTGTTACCTAACCTGTTGCCATCCTGCTACCAACACACCATCCTGTCTATAACACACTACCCTAATATCTAGGTCATGCCACCAAGTACATCATCCAACCTTTTCTTAAAGACCTCTAGGGACGGTGACTCCACCACCTCCTTGAGCAGCCCATTCCACTGAGAGATCACCCTCTCTGTGAAAAAGTTCCTTCTAATGTCCAGTCTAAATCTCCCCTGACGCGGTTTAAGACTGTGTCCTCTTGTTCTATCACTTGTAGCCAGAGTGAAGAGACCGACACCCAGCTGGCTACACCTCCCTTTCAGGTAGCTGTAGAGAGCAATAAGGTCTCCCCTCAGCCTCCTCTTCTCCAGACTGAACAACCCGAGCTCTCTCAGTCGCTCCTCATAGGGCTTGTGTTCACGCCCCTTCACCATCCTTGTCGCCCTTCTCTGGACAGGCTCAAGGATCTCAACATCCCTCTTAAACTGAGGAGCCCAGAACTGGACACACTCATGCCACACAGGGCCCTGCTCTGACTTCTACAGTGGCCGTCCCCGTCCCACAGCCCCCGGCGAGCCACAGAAACCACGCGTCCTCCCCATGGGGCTGGCCCCAGTCCCACTCCAGAGGGAGAGCCGGCACTGCCCCTCGGCAAAGCAGAGGCATTTGCACATGCGTCAGCCAGGGAACCTTGGAAATGCCTGAAACCGGACTGCAGGAAATTTATATTGCAAATCGCCGGGGTTGCAATGGCGAGATCGCGATGCACTGGGGACGTACTGTAGTATTGTCTATAGCACCCTTTTCGCCCCCACCGCTAAGATGGCAAATCCTGGAAAGGAATTTGAGGCATTTTGACAGCAGAAGGAGGCATTTCCGGGGGGCCGGCGGCAGGCAGCAGCTCAACAGCCTGGCCTGATGAATTGCAGCTACTTTTCCTTGAGACTCTGAGAGACTGAACTTATCTCCCATAGACACATCTGAACAGAAACAAAGAATCTCAACTATCTGCATCAGAAGGCTCCACATCTAGCCAGGAGCAAGGTTTTGGCCCCTCTTTCCTCTCCCCACCCGCCCAGGGAAGGAAAATATCGGACAGTGTTGGACTGAAAACAACAGGGTTTTTTTTTTTGTCTCTTGCTGTTCCTTAACTCCCTGGAGGAGAGCTTTTAGTTATAAATTTGTGTACTTCAGTTAATAAATACTCTTTGTCCATTTTCTCCTGCACTTCCCTTTGAGGAGAGAAATAAATTTAACTGGAATTGTTGAGGAGGAAAAAATCTCACTTTAAACCACAACAATAGTGTTCTCCCCTTCAAATGTTACTTGTTATTTCGGTGCAGATGCTTCATGAAGTTTACTTCAAGAATTTAAATCTACAGAAAGAAACAGAATATATTTTAAAAATTCCCCTTTCCCCCCCCCTTGCCTTGTGAGTAGTAATGAATATTCTATATTCACTCCATCTAGCTGAGCTCTACAATGTATAGTACAGACAAAATACCACTCCAGTTTAAAAACTGGTGTATTGTATATCATTTATTGTGCAAACAATAATATAAAATACCTTTCCTCATAATCCAAAAGCAAAAGGCTTCCAAACTATAAAAACTCATGAATTCAGTCAGACAACTCATACATGAAACTTTCCCCGAAGAGGCTATACAAGGGACTTTCATGGTCCAGTTTCCCTCTCCTTCTGCAGTGTCTCTGGCTAACCTCATCCGCAAATATAAAATCAACAATCATTTCTATGAGTCAACAGTTAGATCCATACTTGACTCCTGGCCAAGAGCATGTCTTAACTTTCCAGTGTCTCACAGCTAATCTAAGTTTGAATTACTTTTAAATATTTCTTTTTTTAACTTGAGCAAGCTTCGTCTTTTTGTCACTGAAAAACACTGCTTCTGCTGATCAGCAAGAATGGGAATAACCTTGAAGTGAGTCTCTCAGATGCAAACCACATCCAGACCATAGACAAAACCTTTTTCATCTGTCTTTGTCAGCTACCACTTTCGTTCAAGCTTGATCACACTAGTATTTTCACAAATACTCCCTCATCTTGCATTCTCCCATCCATTAGGAATGCCATCGCATTCCATTTATCCCCATTCATTAACAATTTTCTTCAGCCCAATCATTCCCTGGCATCATGAACACAAAATCTGCACAATAGGTGAAGCAGCATCTTTCATATTATTTATTTTTTTATAAACCAACTTGTAATCAAAATTTTTCTATAGGTATCCATCTTCTATCTTAATGCTTACATTTTAATTATACCTTGAATAGTGTGGGGGTTCAGCTCCAAGATACCCCGCAAAATGTGAAAACCTCAAATAGGATTTATACAGTAATCCCTCAAATATCACAGGGGTCGGTTCCCAAAAGAGGCTGTGATAAGCAAAATCTGTGAAGTAGCAGTAAATATGGCAAAGCCTGGGAAAAAACACCCACGATGTATTGAAGCCATGAATGCTGAAATGCAAAGTAGTGAGGGACTATTGTACATGTACAAATGTTGCCTGCCTACTGGCCTGCCCTCTCAGTGCCAGCCTGACGCCCGCCTGGGGCCACTACGGGTGCCACACCTGCCTCCACAGGCCATGCAGGGAGCACTGGGATGCATTTCGCACCCTGCACCATGCTGGGACTGGCAGGCTTGTTGCTGGGGACATATCCTAGGAGAAAACCCATGAAGGAGTGAGGTAGGTAAATTCGAAGCATGAAATAGTGAATTATTACTATAATATCTTTGGGATTAAATAAATGTTCTGATCTGTATTTGTATAGTGTCTAACACAAGGGAAACATAATAAATGTTTTGACTTGCACAAATACCTGGACTTCTACAGAATTTTCTTCTTACATCATTCACGAACAAAACTAATAGCTGAATTTGGCTGTAAGTTTCTCTCACTGAAATCCAAAGTAATTTTAAACTGGACTATCTTGTTTATCAATTAAAACCTTGAAAGCAAAAAAGATCTCATTTAATGAGCACGCAATTTTTCCATTCCTTAAATAAATACTAGAAATGGGCTTGACTTTCAGCTACAATTGTTTAAAACTCTATCTGCCTTTTAATGGGAAGATTTCTGTTTATACTAGGTTAGTGTTAGTGTTGAACAAAGATTTTTCCATAGGAGGAATAAACTAGTTTCTTTTCAGGGCTTGTCTCCTAAGGCAACCTAAAGCCAATCTGTTCTTGTCAGCGGTTGACAAAGAGTATTGCTTGCACAGAACACAGTATTTTTTAGACACCCATGCTTTCATAGTTTTGGCAGGATATTGCTATTGATATTTATACTCTAAAAGATGTTCTACAGATAGTTAAAGCAATGTCGTGTTTGCACAAGTTGATGGATTGCTATGTCTTTCCTGCAAAAGCTGCACCTCTAGCTTTATTTCTGTCACATGACAACTAAAATAATAGCATTTATGTAGCTGTGACTATTAACCATGTTCATGAGGCCCACACAGACAGCAGTAGCAGTTATCTCTAGTTTCTTAGAATACAAGTATTTTATTAAAAACATGCAAATGTATACTTTAGACTAGAAACCTGGTGCTTCAGCAAAGCTCTCATGGACACTGGTACAGTCTAAAGGTGTGATACATTCAGTCTTCTGGTGGATATTTATCTGAGGAGGAGGCTTGATCTGTGTTTAAAATAAGGATGCCTTGCTCAATCAGGCTTCACTAAGGTCAGTTCAAAACACAGTTAAAAAAAGTAGGAAATTGCTGCCTTCTACATAAAGCTTAGTAATTAGAGATCTAACGCAGGAAGTTTTCTCTCTTTGAGAGGATCAAAATCAACAGCTTTCACTTTCCTGGCAACTGTCCATATGTTCAGCCCCTAGGGTACCATCCATAGAAACAGTTATATTTCTGTTCTAGCTGGACCACTGTGCAGTGAAGTGTGAAAAACCAATGGGTCTAGATTAAATGGGCAACAGAATGCTCTGTAGCCTACTGAAGGGGAGGAACTACCTTTAGAAAGGTAATCCTGGGAAATCTGAACTGCATCTGCTGGCCATCTACTGACAACAGAAGGAAGTTTAACTTATAATCAGTAAGCCATCAGTAAGTCCATTATACTTAAAAGGTTATCAGCCTTTTTCTTTATCTGTGCACAATATATACTGACCTCACCATACGAGGAAGTTCAATGTAGACATAGACATAGACAACTTAGTCTTCATCTGTTGTCACATAAACTGAACTTATCTTGTAAATTAGCTGTTCTTCTAAGTTAGCTTCTTTGGTTTCTTAAACTAAAATTTAACAATACACTCAGATGATGGATGAATGCATGATGGAAATTAACATCAAAAAGCTGTTCAGGTTAGCTACACTTGCACATACTTCTGTAAAATTTACAATCCTTGAACTTTTGTGCAGATCTTTTATAACAGCCTTAATACCCTTGACTTGCATGCCATGTTACATCAGGTCTTCTTCAAAGTATTTTCTAGGTATGTCTGCATGAGTGTACAACGTGGCACAAGAGAAGAGGATTTATGGAGCAAATGGTGCAGACTACTGCATATTAACACTGTATGTATTTTGTTGGAGCTATTCCAAACCTACACTGAAGTAACTTCAGTGAGGCTTCATGAACCAAAGAGCAATTAGCAATTGAGTTAGCTTAGGCTTTTTCCCCTTTAGTTTAGGTTCATTCAAAAGGCATCACTGCAGTCTAAAACTTCCTTGTGAGAGGAAAAGGTGGGGGCAGACACGGATGTCTTCTCTTTGGTTACCAGTGACAGGATCCAAAGAAATGACCTGAACTTGTGTCAGGTGTGGTTTAGGTTGGATATTAGAAAAGGGTTCTTCACTCAGAGGATGGTTGGGCACTAGAACAGCCTTCCCAGGCAAGTGGTCAGAGCGTTAAGCCTGACAGAGTTCAAGAAGTGTCTGGATGGCACTCTCAGGGACATGGTGTGGCTCTTGGGGATGGTCCTGTGCAGGGACAGGAGATGGACTTGATCCTTGTGGGTCCCTTCTAACTCACCATATTATGCAATGCTGTCCTTCTCCAATCCCAGAAAGTCATCTGTATAGAACTATAGCACTCTCTAATTTTTCTCCTGCATGACTTGACAACTTCCTTATACACAGCCTGACTTACTTCCCCTTTTTCCCAAAGGCCATACATCCTAGTTTTTTCCCCTAGTTCTTTCAGGAGCTCCTTGCTCATCCAGGCTGGCCTTCTACCTCTCCAACTCTTCTTTCAGCACACTGGGACTGCCTGCTCCTGTGCCTCCATGAGCTCATTCTTAAAGTATGTNTTTAGGTTCATTCAAAAGGCATCACTGCAGTCTAAAATTTCCTTGTGAGAGGAAAAGGTGGGGGCAGACATGGATGTCTTCTCTTTGGTTACCAGTGACAGGATCCAAAGAAATGACCTGACTTGTGTCGGGTGTGGTTTAGGTTGGATATTAGAAAAGGGTTCTTCACTCAGAGGATGGTTGGGCACTAGAACAGCCTCCCCAGGCAAGTGGTCAGAGCGTTAAGCCTGACAGAGTTCAAGAAGTGTCTGGATGGCACTCTCAGGGACATGGTGTGGCTCTTGGGGATGGTCCTGTGCAGGGACAGGAGATGGACTTGATCCTTGTGGGTCCCTTCTAACTCACCATATTATGCAATGCTGTCCTTCTCCAATCCCAGAAAGTCATCTGTATAGAACTATAGCACTCTCTAATTTTTCTCCTGCATGACTTGACAACTTCCTTATACACANTCTCCAGCAAGAACTAGGGCAGCCGATCTTGAGGCTATTTCTAGTTGCTAAAAAAGCAATAGGTCCACCTCTTCCTCCTGGTCAGGTGGTCTGTAACATTCTGCTACCAAGATTTCAGTTTTATTGGCTTTCCCTCTGACATTAACCCATAGGCTCTCTACCTGATCATCCTTAATGTCAAGCTCCATGGTATCAAGAGTTGCTTTAATATATAGGGCCACTCCCTCACCTCTTAATCCTCTCCTATTTCCTGGTAAATAGAGACACTTTTTTTGATCTAAACAGTCCTCAACTTTTTTATTTCACTAGGGATCACAAAAACAGTTGCAATAGCAGGGCACAAGGGACACCAGGAGCAACTGTAAAAGAGGAGACTGGGGAGGAAGACTGTTTTTATCACTGACAGTATTACCTTAACAAACATCAACTACTGCTAAGTGGAGGGGATAAAAAGTGCTTTGGAGACTTAAATATACTTACAGATGTGTATTGATGAGATTTCAGTAGTAACATCCACATCTGTCTTTGCAGGTTATGGAAAGTATCCCCTGCTCACATGCATGCAATGAATTCTATTTTTAGTACATTAATGAACACAGTCCAGTCATCTCGTCTTCCACAGTGGCCAATGTGAGTACCTATTTCGTTGTTTCTTCTTTCATCAAACTCTATTCATGAATTTGGATCCCTTTCCTCATTGCAAACAACTCTCACTCACAATTGCAAGAGCCCAGACATAGAGTCCATTGACTTAAACATGTTTAAGAAAAAAGAGGATAAATTTGGATTAAGCAAAAGAAAGAAATTTTCTGCTATCAGGGTAGTAAAGCATTGAAACAAGTTGCCCAGAGAAGTTGTGAATGCTCCATCCCTGGAAGTGTTCAAGGCCAGGTGGGATGGGGCTTTGAGCAACCTGGGCTAGTGGAAGGTGCTCCTGCTCATGATAGGAGGTTTAGAACTAAATAAACTTTAAGATGCCTTCCAACTCAAACCCTTCCATAATTCTGTGATTTCATCTGCAAATGTAATTCCTTGCATTCAAACCTATTTTAGAAATATTACATAGAAGATTTTTTCAAAAGGTCTCACAATATGAAATTGAAGTATAAGAACAAAAAGGTTGCATAAGCATATATGCAATTTATGCTAAATTACATTTTTGAATACTGAAGCATCAATACTGCTTATTATTCTACTGTTTCTTCTTATTAGACACCTGTCAGTATGCGATTTTTCATAAAGAATTATCCTTTGCAACAGTGCATACAACATAATCTCACTGATCATTACAGCTGCAGTGTACTGATGGCCTCTTTGCTGTGAAACCCTGCCCACTCTGGTTTACAGTATATTTTTGTTCATCAACTCCCCCAAACTGCCTTCCATTTGAAAGAAAGGAGACTCACGTATCAGGAGGTCTACTCAGATCAGTATGTTAAAGTAATACACTGAACCTTCCAGCAAGGCTTCAATTGTGCTTAGTCTCTATTGCTGCAATGCCTTCTTCTTCCAGAGCCTCATTTCTGGCTTAAAGTTCTTGGTAAAGAAAGCTTTCCTTTAAAAACTGCCCTGCATTAAATCAAAAGAATTAAGTCAGAAGGGAGTCAATACAGAAATGTGTAACTCGGTATGTTACTAAATATTTTCATGATTGTACTTCCTATAAGGGGATGACTTATTTTTGTACATACATAAATATGCATGTAAGCATACAAGTTTAATAGTGTAAATGTACACTTTCAATAAGAAATTGAGGAAATACACCCAAAGTTAAACCTATCACCAGATCTAAGATTGAGAAAAAATATCCCACAGTGATTACACTGACAGAAAAAAAGCCCAGCAAAACACCCAAGAGAGAGAAATTACAGTGACATGGAAATACTTTAATTTTTAGTTCTGGCTAAGTACATATAAAAACAGATTAATGATGCTATCTGAAGTTTTCCAGAATTCAGGAGATCTGTGAGGATCTGAACTACTCATGTTATGGAACACTGCACCTACAATGCTTCTCACAGCACTTCCAGTTAAAGACAACTCTTCTTTCAACAATATTATTTAAAGGTATTGGTGAAATCTAAATCGCTATTGAAAAAATAGGCAAACAGAATGGACAAATATGCACATGGGTGGGTGTCTGTACAGCAGGAAGGTAATTTATGAGCCAGAAAAAAAAAGGAAGAAAGAACAAACAGATAATCCAGACCATGTAATAAAATAGCAAGCAGATAAAAAAATAAATACAGAAACAGTCATAAGAAAATAATTTTCAATAAAAATGACTGGATGTTGAACTTGAATCAGACCAATTTCTCCAACACTATCTTGTGGGAACACATATGATGGGCTATTTCCAGGCTTCTCTCTAATCCAATAGAGGTCACATTTAGTTTGTAAATGATTTCTATTCTGGCATTTCTTATCTCTTTGACTCAGTAATCATATTTTTTAAATTCAATCTGTCCAGATTAATAAATAGTGAACAACAAAAATAATATGTCATAATGAATAAGGCCTTTCCTCAAAGTTGATCCATGGAGTCAGAAGATAGAAGATTTTAATCCACAGCAATAAACTATCTCTTGAGCTAAAGGATTCATTTCCCGCAGCAGATGATCACCCCTGTCTTGTGATGAGCCAAAAGCATAGGCTGAGCATGGAGCACATTCCACTCATCACAGAATACTATTGACTCTGAAAAGGAGTAAGATTTTCTACTTACAAACGACATCCAAACCACATGGCTCCTGAAAGGCAGTCCAGTCAAATGAAAGAGCTAGGGCACACTAGATATCTTGGGTTTATTCCCACATTAGTGGTCATGCACCCCACTCGACTCAGAAAAACTGTCTCACCTCTACCAGAAATACACACACATATGCCAACCATTCTTCCTGTTTCCCACAAGTAGCCCACTCCAGGTCCATGCTCATCTCCACCCTCTCTGCTGAACACAGGTGCCCTGACTCAAGCCCCAGTGTTCACCCCTCTGGTGCTACACAACCCTCAGAATTGTTAAATGGAAATGGGGTCCTCAACAGGAGAGGACCTCAACTAACAGAGAGGATGATGCTGTGCTCTCTACCAGTACCAATGGACATTACTTTCTTCCCCTAGAATATTTTCTCAGTTGCTAAAGGTGCATCATTCCTCACAGATAAAAATTACTAGATTAATTTTAAGTTAATTACCATTTATTGAAATTACAGCCAAAAGGCTTACAGCCTCAGCTGTTACCAAACTAGTACATATTTTCTAGGCATCTACAGCTGTAATGATATCCAGTCTGGATGTCTTCACAGAAATCTCTAATGTGGCACAGAAGTTACTGAAGTAGTACATCCAAATGACCTGGCACTCTGCTCACACTATTAAACCCTGCATCTCAACAGAGAGCCTGCTAGGAAAACTGCAGTGCTTCTGATAGCCCAGACAGCTTGTTCAGAACTGGTCTAGGTGCTCCTTACAAAACAATGCTTGTGCTTTCTTGCTCAGAGCTCCACTCCTGGGCCTACCATGCAAGAAGATTCCTACATTGTGGGAGCAATTGTAATTTGAACAGATTTGTGGACTGAAGTAAATCACAGAATCACAGAATATTTTGAGTTGGAAGGGATCCACAAGGATCATCAAAGTTCAATTCCTGACCCAGCACAGGACAGCCCCAAAAATCCCACCATGTGCCTGAGAGTGTTGTCCAAACACTTCTTGAACTCTGTCAGACTCAGGAAGTGTTTGGACAATTGTACTCAGTATGTGTAAGTTGCCATTTTTAGAGTTCAATATAAAGATACATTTTTAATGCCAACCCCCCCTGCACCTGTACTATACAGTTGGCCCTCTTGCACTTCGTGCCCCCCATATTGCGGCTTCCGATCTTAGCGACAGGATTTTTTAGTGATGTAGGAGAATTGTTTCGCAACTGTGCATGTGCGACTTGCCACTGCAGCGGCCGCAGCCTCAGCCCAGGCAGCGAAACAGGCGGTGGTGGGGGCATGGGCAGCAGCAGGGGCAGCACGGGCAGCAGCTGCAGCACGGGTGATGGTGGCAGGGGTGGCGGCAGCGGCGGCGCAGCCACCATTCAACACGGAAGTTGGGCTGCGCAGGTCCCAAATAAGACTGCGGGTGCGCACTGTAGGAGACCTGACTGTATTACATTTCTAATCCAAGGCAGAAAGAGCTTGAGAGCTCACACCAGCATCTAGGTAGTGGCAAAGTCACTTTTCCACTAATCTTGTTCTCAGCAAGACCTGAAGGGTTTACTCGCAAGCCTCAGTGAAAACCATTTTGAAGTACATGATAATCTGGTAAACATACTAAATGACAGTATAAAACAGATGAGGAGGCGTCTGGTCTCCCCAATTTAAGAAAGATGTTGAGCTGCTTGAGAGGGTCCAGAGAAGACTGACAAGGATGGTGAAAGGAGAACAAGCCCTATGGGGAATGACTGTGGAAGCTGCGACTATTCAGCCTGGAGAAGAGGAGGCTCAGAGGTGACCTCATTGTTGTTTACAACTACCTGAAGGGAGGTTGCAGTTGGGTGGGTGTGAATCTCTTCTCTCAGGCTGCCAGCACCAGAACAAAAGGACATGGCCTTAAGCTGTGCCAGAAGAGGTTTAGGCTGGATGTTAGGAAGAGTTTTTTCACAGAGAGAGTGATACCTCAGTGGAATGGTCTGCCCAGGGAGGCGGTGGAGTCACCATCCCTGGAGGTGTTTAAAAGAAGACTGGATGAGGAGCTCAGTGACATGGTCTAGATGGTGGGAGGTTTGGATGTGTGGAGCGTGGTGCCCATGGTTCCACGCTTTTGGGCCTGATCTCTGGCTGGGCATTCACTTGGGAGTTGGACTAGATGATCCTGTGGGTCCTTTCCAACTCAGAATAACCTGTGAACCCGTGAACTGCAACAAACTCAATATAGGCATTATGAGTTGAAATGACATGGCAAAAGGAAAAATAAATTTCAGTGTAAGTATACATAACATGATGAAGATTGTAAAATCCTTATGTCCACTATATAGCCATAGCACCTGTGGAAAAAACACAGCTTCCTAAATGCAATGACTCTTAAATGCAATGACCGCTAATAGTCAGTTCAAAAGGATCAAGACTGAGATCGTGAGACCACATTCAAAGATAAAGGCAGAATAGAAAACTCCCTGTGGGGAGACAGTACAAAGGCATGGAGAATGGAACTAAGAATTGCACTGTGATATTATATAGACTGAAGTTCTTTTCTCTTCCATCTTTAAACACTGCAACAGAACTCTGTAAGATCCAGAGGAAGCTAGAAGAGATGATCAAATACAAAACAGTTTTCACAGCACAAGATACTATGCTGATATTCTTCAATTTGAAAGAGACAGGTCAGGAATGCATCATAACAGATAGCTACTGATTTTCAATTGATACTGAAGAGGAGAACAGGAATCTTTCAGAAGAAGTAGGGGACACCAAATCAAATTAAGAGGAAGTAGGTTCCAAATAAACAAAAGGAAGTACTTCTCCAAACACAAAGATAAACAGTGCTGTTCCTCACCACAGGATATTGCAGGTGCTCAAAGTTTACATGAATTCAAGAGAGAACTGTACTTGTTAATGGGAGAAAAGTCCATTGAAGACTACTAAATTCACTGGAAACACATCTGGCTGAGATGCAGTCTCAAATAATTAGAGGCTGGAAGAGCACATGGGAAAAAGCATTGTACTTGTTTAGTTTGTCCTTATCCTTTTCCCTGGGGCATAATTTCTGGTTATCATTAGAAGGAGGATGCTGAGCCTGATGAACCTTTAATCTGACCAAATGGGTATGTGTAAGTAAATTAAAGAGTAATAGAGCTTGGGACCTGGAAATTGGTCATCTATATCATTTAATTGATAGACTCCAGCTGTGAAGGTCTTTTGCAGACATTTCAATGAATCCAATTAGCATTTCCCCATATAATTCCCAGGCACAGTTCAAAAGTTATCATAGGCTAGGGATTTTTCCCAACAGGCACTTTTGATTAAGCCTGTTTCAAAGGGCAGGAACGTTAAACAGTAGGAAGATGGCCTGATCAAGCCAAATACCATAGAACTACTTGGTAAGCCCCGGTGACATTTAGCTTAGTAAGATAAATGCCAACATGACTGCTTCCTGTAGAACTAATACACTTTTCCCTTTTCCCAAAAATATCTGTGTACAGGTGTCTCCATGGTTATATTTCACCTGCTTGGTAACAAAACCAAACCTCAAATAAAACCCTGTAAACAATATTTAACCTAATATGACTTCACGGAAAAAAAATCTAAAATGCTACCCAAGAAAAGGTGCAAAGAGGTGACTAAATAGTTACAAGACTAGAAAGAGAAAAGTCTAATACTTCCCTTTAGAGCATTAGGAGACAAGTATGAAAAAACTCAGTTCACATTGATATCCAACTGGTAAAGGACCCAGTCTTACCTGCATAAAATAGGATTTAAAGGGCTTAAAAACCTCTTTTTCATGTTCAAATAAAGTATCTGCATTGATGATTAGCACAGCCAAGAGCCATAGTTTTAGCACAGCAGCACCAGCTCCACTACCATTCAAACAAACTAGGGAAGTGGACCCTTAATTTATAATGCAAAATGCACATCCTTCCATTACTCCAAAAACATTAAGACAACAGGTCTTTACATGCAGTGCCCATTTTACAGAATTCTCTAATCTTTTGCTCAGAATAAAGCACTTCTTGTAGAATCTACAGCTCACAAACAGAATCACTCTACTAATACACAAAAGGGTTACTGATTCTCTTAACTGTAATTTTTTAGCATTTTTAATTATAGCCCTTTGAGGTTCATGACTGTCTTCAAGACTGTTTATGCACAACAGGTTCTGTTTTTCAAGTAGATGGGAAGCTTCCCCAGTATATGAGCTGCCTGGTTTCCTCACTGAGATTTATGATGCAGGCACTAAAGCATTAGAAAGACTAAATAATGACTAACTTCAACCAGCATGTTAGACCTAGGAAAGGTGATTCCTTCTTTGTCTACTTATGCTTATTTAAGAAAAGGATATTGAAGACTGAAATAAAAGACTACACCTGGGGACACACTGGAAGTTTATAGTCTTGTGTGTTCTGAATGAATGGAAGATAGACACAGGAGTATTTTATTAGGTGTGAAAGTAGAAAACATTGAACCTCCAGGAAATCTTCTTGACACTAAGATCTATTGGGAATTGTCTTGTAAAGGAAATAGAATAAGCCTTACTTCCTGGGATAATTCAAATTGTGTTTCAGAAAATAGTAAATATATACAAAGAACATCCTGCATTTATAAGAAAATTAAGCAGATGAAATTTTTTTCTACATTTAGGCTGGACAAGCCCCAGACTCCTCCTCTCTTCTCACACATATACACAGGCAAAAGCACTATTAAAACATGCAAAAAGATAAAAGGATGAAATGCTGAAAATGATAAATTACTATAATTACAGTTTTATTTTCAAAGTTTCCCTCAGAAAAATATGTACATGTATATTTTTATTTATATCACTTTACTGAAAAATAGCAAGCAAGGGAATACAGTACAACAGTGATTTCTTTAAAGATCAAGTGTTTAAAAGTGCATATCACAGCACTTAAACTGCTATATAGCTCAGCTCCAATGACATGCATCTTTAAAACCCTTTATTTTAAGTATGAGATGGGATGGGAATATACTTTATAAAGCAGAGCTGCCAGTCCAGGAAAACTGCAATTGAAGAGTCCCTCTCCAGAGCACAGCTGTTCTCCTACTCAGTCACTCACAACTTCTAAGTCTTCTGGGGTATCAACTAGCACGGTGATTTAGTTATGTAACAGCATACCTTACTTGCCTCTCTGAGTTTAGAGAGAAAATAAAATTTCATGCTAACATTTTGAAGCAGATAAGCCAGGCAAAAAATTTAGGATTCCCAGCTCCATTAAATGACTGTTATCTTTTAGTGACAGCTATAATTAACATGTAAATGTGTTGACTTTTCTATCATTACTACAGTGATCCCCCGAGTTTTGTGGGTCTTTGGGTCTGGGTCCCCTCCATGAAGCCCATGAACTGCAAAGAAAAGGAGCTAATGAATATGTAATTAAGCCCCGCCCATTGCCCCCCCCCCGAGCCTCCACACTCCGGAGCGCTGCATGGCCTTCCCGGGACTGCCACATGCCCTGAGCATCTAAGGAGACATAACGGAATGGTTTCTGCCCAATCCCATTCAGGGAGTCTCAAGATTCCTGCCTTTTGCCGCCATACGGAGCTGGAGTTACCTGGGGGCAGGGGTTTAGGGATAAACATGGAATGTGGGACAGGGTTGCCATAGCAGCAGGGACCCTGGCGCCACAGCAGAGTGGGAGCAGTCACCCCGTGCCAGGGTGCCGCTGCCAGCCTATCCTGGGGCTGGTGCCCATGGTGGGGTGAGCCAGGGCACCCCAGGACAGGATGGCATCAGGACCAGTTGGGACATACTGCCCCCCCACACCCCTGCCCCTCCTGTGCCATGCCACTCCCTCCTCCTGGGTCCCTTCCCTACTCCCTCCCTTCATCACTCCGGGAAGGGACAGGACTGGGATGGGTTGGGACGTGCCACCCCCTGCCCAGCCCCACCGATGCTGTCGGGCCACGCTGCTCCCAGGTTCCAAGTCTATTCTTTGTTCCCTCCCTTCACTGCCCTGGGACGTCAGCACAACAGCAACAACTTTTACTCAAACTACGTTTTATAAAGAAGTAACTCTTAAACAGCCACTTGAACTGAAACCTCTTCCTCCCGCACCTCTTTGCTAAGCTCCAGCTTGTCCCTGCCAGGTCACTGCCTGCATCCCTCTGGGATCCCTCCTGGATTAAAAACAAGATAGAGCTGCCTTGAAGGAGCTTTAATTTGGGTGCACGCTTCCTCTCTGTCATGGCAGCAGAAGCAGGGGCCCCCCAGGCTGCCACCATGGCCACCCCAGGAACAACCCCCCAGTCAGGGGTGATGGGCAGGGCTCATTTACATATGTATCAGCTCATTTACATATTCACGAGCTGTCTATCTTCGAGGCATTTTCTGCGCATGTCCAGACCCTGGTTTTTGCTGGACAATGAACCATGAAGGATTGAATCTACAAAGAGCAAACCCATGAATTAATGGGGGTTCAGCATATTTCAAATAAAATTTAGATTTATTCCACACATGCTGCCAAATGATAATGAAATTTATATAGTGATAATGAAATTTATATTTCCATGTGTCCCACAAGACTGAATTCTCAGCTTTCTAATTCAGTTACAGAAAGAATTGTGTCTGTGAAGTATACTAAAGAAAATACATATTCTATTCAAAAAGGTAAAGAAGAAGACAGAACAAGTGGAGGACCTGGGTAAGGAGTACTAGCTGGAGTGACCAAAGGAAACAGAAACCAGCAGCTTAAAGATATTACAGACTGTTTTAACAAAGAAAAAAGGCATGTTAATGGTTATTCTGCTGATTAGCTAATAGACTCTGGGCCTGTTCCAACTTCCAAGTGATGCACATACTTCTAGTAACAAAACAAATAATAATAAATAAGATATGAACCTCTGCAGGTTTCAAGATAGGTCTGAGATCTTGAAACCTAGAGGTGGAAATCCAGGCCCAAAGTCTGTTAGTTAATCAGGCCTAGATGCTCAATGTTGAAAACCTCAACGAAAGGACACTGCAAAACAGCTTTGAGCAATCTGTTCCAAAGCTTTACTGTCTTATCAACTGTCTTGTTGTTGTCTATGCTTATCCAACTTGAAATAAGTGTGATACCTTGCATAATTTTGGCATTATTAACAGAAAATGGCAAAATCGTTTAAAATCATCCCATCTCCTGTGTTTTCATGAAGCAAGTCTTTCTTTTGAGTTACCAGGATAAAAAGCACAGACCACTGGAAGAGGAAACTACTTCCATAATAAACAACAAAAAAGTGTTAAAATTAAAAATCCTTTCCTAGTGGCTACACAGCATCTTCCATGCTGCACTTCCAGTCCATTGGTCTGCATGTATCACAGACACACAAACAGACCATTCCTCTCCTCTTTGCTGCAATGTTATCTATTTGAAGATTGTTTACATATTTCTTTTCAGCTGACTCCACAATAAGTAATCTTTAATCACACGGTCCTTCCTCAAAAGTTCTGTATTCCTGAGCACCACTTATTCTCAGTGCTTGCCTTTCAAAATCAATTAAATTGAAGCCATATCAATACCAAATAACACACAACTTTCTAATTAGCGTTGCAGACAATATTGCACTTTGGAACATTTTGGTAAAGTTCTTTCAGTCACAATTTCATTTACCTGTGTTCAACTTCTAATCTAAATTATCTTCAGATTTTAATTTCTGAGTAGGTATTACTTGATTTGAGGGTTTTGCAGCTCAGATTTATTTTCCCCTATAAGTAGTTCTTTGCAGTTATTTTTATGTTTGATCCTACTTTTTTTTTTTTTACTACATCTCTGATTTGCCAAGAACATTCTGGATTTTAAAGCTTCCTTCTAGTTACTAGCAGTCCCTTCTGACTTCCTATGATCATGAAATATAATAGTCATACTTTCTATCCCATATTTCCAAAACATAATCTAAGTAGTATTAGAAGGAGGACTGATCCACATGTTATAGTCTGACTTCTTGGAGCAAACCAATTCTAGCTGCTTTCAGAATATACTTTTTTAGTCATGCAAAAGGGTAAACGAATGTTTTTATTGCAGTTCTAAGACTATCGCACAAGACTCTCATTATCTAAGAAACAGAAAGAAACCAGAATCCAAAGTAGAATTAAAGTCAAAGTGAGGGTGTATTACCCTTGGAGGGAAAACATGCTGTGTAACACCTGCACACAGTCTGTATCTTCCCTTACCACTACGGGCTTCTGTAAGGGAGAAGCAAGTTCAACCATGACCAAAAAAAGGAGGAAGGTAAAACCAGACTTTTGGATTCCTCAAGAAGAAGCAAGTGTGGCAAAGAAACCTTTAAACAGCCTGAATTAATCTCCATCAACAGTTTCTAGATGCTTCCCATAACTGTAATGTGCAAATGATCACTCATTGTCACCTCAGTTGTCTTAGTCTCTCTGATGTCCCCTAAGGCTTGCTCTGCCAAAGCAGAATGTAATACAATAATACAACTTGTCTGATTTGGTGAAGCGAGAGATATAAGGCTGAGTTGGTTTCAAGTTTTCAGTCCTGTGGAATGACAGGATCACTAAACCAAAAATATAGTGACATTTTCATTACTCTGTGGACAGTTCGGAATGGCAAATGTTCCACGCTGACCCACCCATGGTGATACGTAAAAATCTTGTTGCTTAACATGCAGAATTTTTTGTAATAGGAAAAATTTCTATTTCAATTTGTAATCATGTTTGTTATACACAATCAGTGTAACTACTACATTTTGTAATGCTATGTTAAAATCAAAATGTGTTGATACCTTTTTTTATACTGGAGTTAATAACCAGAAATTCAGCATTGTTATTCTTAAACAGTTACTTGAATTAAAGCTAAATTGATTAACTGCTAAAGACCTATTTCTCATAACCTTAAAACACGCTCTCTCACAAGTATGAGGTGTAGTTTCTCATAAGTGGTCCAAATTTTTTTTGAATGATTGCTGGTTAACAAAGATCCTTCCACTCTTGTATTTTCTTTTACTTGAAGGACAGTAAAAAGCAACATTAACAGAAATATAGGAAGTATTTTTTATGGGATCTCTTAGTTGTCTTCTGAATTTACAAGACAAAAAGAAGTAAAATGTTCTAAACATGCTGATTCAGCTTCCACATAAGAAAAATGAAACTACCAGTGGTTGAGTCATTTTATCTCTGCTTTAAAATAAGGAAAATCAAGCAAAGAGAGTGGCAGCAACAGCTGGAACTAAGTGCTTGTGTCCAACCACAATTTAATCATCAAACTCGAGGAGAGTGCAGCACAGCTGCAGAGCAATTATGGGCAGGGGAAAAAAGAAAAAAATCCACAAGCCCTTCAGAACTGGATCCCTGGCTGGGCGTTCGGTAGGGAGTTGGACTAGATGATCCTGAGGGTCCCTTCCAACTCAGAATAACCTGTGAACCTGTGAACTGATGAATGATGGTATCACCAAGGAAATAAGATTTGCCAGTGGAGTTAGAAACACTCAAGCTTATCAAGTGCTTTTTTTTTAGAGGTTGAATCCTCACATTATAAATGTTAGTTGCTATGGATGCTGGTTTTCACTTCTGATACTTCTTCTATCTTGGCTACTGGAATACTTTCTCCTAAAACAACTTCCACATTTTAAATCTTTCTTTGAAATATGAACGCTGGAAAGCTGTCTGACACTTCTGAAGAGGAATAGTGGGTGAGTGAATATATCCATGTACAAAGCAGCCTAACTCACAAATATACTGCACTTTTTTAAATTCAGAAGCTGCCATCTACTCTTTATTTTCATCAGTCTGAACATTGCAAGAACAGCAGTACCCCTCATTCTTCATCTTCATGATACATAAATTCAGCAGAAATGTTTTTCTGCATCTTTTCCAACAGTGGACTGAAGCACATGGAAACTATCTATGATCCAAGAAAAGACTCTTATTTCAGGTTGTCTAATCCAAATCAGCCAACCAACACAATAAGTTCCTATAAAAGTGAACTCATAATGTATAAAAGCAATAATTAATATAAACAAACTGTATATTATTTCATCATATATTTCATACTGTATAAACAAACATTTGTTAGTATTACCATAAAAGTAAGATAGCAGCAAGCACTATCGAAGTCCAGTAGCTATAGTTCTGCTGGGCTTCATCATTAAATCTTTTCTACAGGGAAAAAAATTACTAAAACAAGCACTAATTTCTTGTTCTTAAGCAATTACATTAAAAAAAACTCCAGAATTTTATTACAGAGTTAAGGAAGATTTTCAGAACAAAGGTCTACTTGGTTGGCCATATTTTAAATTGTCAAACTGAAAAAATAAATAACATAGACAGAGTAATTTACCTTTTCACCTTCTTCACCTTTACTACCCATAAAGCCACGTTCGCCCTGGAACACAGAAGGATAAAATACAAATCTCAAATATAAAAATTCTTCAAATAATTGTACTCTTTAAAATAATTTAATTGTGCTGAACTTTGGTTATGGGATAAAAACATAAGAAATCATTTGGATGCTGATTTTTTCTCATTGAAGGTGAAGTGAAACCTCTACAAAAAAATTTGCATGTTTTTTCATAGTTTTGTCAATTAACAGCAGTCATTTACTTTTCCATCCAGCCTAAAGGATTTTCTCAGATTTAAAAATTCTGAACTATTTATTGATTCTAAATCTGCTTATCACAGTCCTTCTATCCTTCTGCAGAACTAATTTTAACACATTTATTCCTACTAATGCTTTCATTTTAATTTTTAAATATGACTAGTCAGCTGTGAAGGCCTCCAACCCAGATCCACATACGGAATCAATTTATTAAAAGAAAACTAATTTCTTGCACTTTGTAAACCATATCCACTTACCAAAAGAATTTTGTTTGAAAAAAAATAAACAGACAAACCCCAGAAACCCACAGAAGGGGTAAGTTTTAAAATACAGTAAACCCTTGCCACTTCACAGTGCACCATTCACAGGCCCACTACATTATGGGGGTGTTTTTCTGTGTCCTTACCCTCTTTAACCACTACTTCGTGGATTTTGCTTATTGCGGCACCTTTCTGGAACCAATGCCCTGCGATATATTTGAGGGATTGCTCTATTAATTCAATCTCAGGCTATTTCAGTCGGAAGACCTACTATAATACTCTTCCCAGCTCCAATTTCCTAACTTTTATCTCACAAAAGGATCATAATGTACAATCTTACTATGTTAATGTCTTCATCAAATAGTCTGCAGTCTGTCTATATTATACAAGAATAACACCTATATATAATATATGTATAATAAAATATTATACATTTTATTAATATATACTTGAGTGTTTTGTAAGACATACAGAAAGCAGACAAGCAAAACTACAAACTGGTAGCACAAAAACTACTTAATTAAAAAAATCCAAACTTCTCTTTCTCCCTCAAATCATCTCCCTCAAATCATCATGGATTTCATGTTTTTGCCACTCTCTAGAATTCAGTCTCATCACCTCACTATGACAAAAATGATTTTACAGGTCTGTAGGCAAGAAGAGTGGAAAAACTCCAAAATAAAAGCTTATAGTGTTTTTTAAAATTCCTTTAAAAAATTAGAAGGAGTAATTTTTAAACATTGACCCTTCAGATATTGTAATTTCCTTAAACAGAAGTCTAAGGTTTAAGTGAAGTTAACTGGAACAGCTGGCTATAACTTGCAAAACTTCTAGCAGCATTTTGTCAAATCTTACAAGCGATGTAGCATGACATACTACACATCTGAGAACTATAATCAAAGCTTTGGAGATGTGCTGATGTATAGATTATAAAAGAATTCTGGACTTTTCATTGGCCACCTATAGTGGCTCCTTTTTGTTTGTTTCTTTTGGTAGGGGTAGCCCATACAATCAACAGCTTTGGGGTCAATTTTAGAAGCAATATCCAAGACTAAGGATACAAAATGGCATCTAGTGAAATTCTTTCACATATTCTCACCTAAAGATGAGAGGCTAATTAACAATTTCTGCATATATACAACTTCTGTTCATCTAGTTTCCTTTTCTTTCAAAGTGTTGGACCAGATGTTCTTCTGAAATCCCTTCCACCCTGGGTTGTTCTATGATTCTGTGATTTCAAACTCTTCTCCAACTGTTGGACATACAACACAGCTAACACTTATTCACTTTTGACAAATTCCTGTGTTTATTCATTTAGCTTTCCCATTTGTGAGATTGCTTATCCTGTGTTTACTCAATCCCAAATTCATTATATAAAAATGATTCCTAGATAGAGCCAAAGTTTCTCTGATTGTAGCTTGTGGTCATTGTCTCTTGTTCTTTTATTGTACACCTCTGACAGGAGTCCGGCTCTGGCTTCTCCACACCCTCCCAGTACTTAAAGCCAACAATGAGTCTACATACCACACCCCACCCTCACACTTGCCAAACCATCCCATCTTCAGGCTGAGCAAGTCCAGCTGCCTCAGCCTCCCCTTGCACATCACGGGTTCTAACTCCTTGGCCAGCTTGGTAGGCCTCCACTGGACTCACCCCAACAAGCTGCTCTGGGGGAGTTCCAAACCGGACACAACTTCAGATTTGGTCTCACAAGCACCAATCACACCTCCTGATCTGTTGGCCATGCACCTGCTCAGGTAACTTAAGATGCCTTTGGCCTTATCCAAAACAGCAGGACTCCCAACTCTTTTTCTGGAGAGCTGCTTTCTAGAAATTTGGCACCTAGCCTGTACATGCATGAGGCTATTCCTTCATAGAGGCCGTACCTCATCTTTGCCTTTTCTGAACTTCTTGAGTTCTGCATTACTTAATTTCTCCAGCACATTGAGGTCACACAATATCATTCTTGTCCTACTTCTTGTGCATTGACTACTTCCTCACATTTGATAACATCCATGAACTTGCTTACAATTCCATAATCCAGCTTATTAATAAAGACATTAAATAATGTTGTCCCTAGTATTGCCCCATAGGGTATGACACTGTTACTACGTTGCAGTTGGACTGTATAGCAGTTATTCTATCTTTGACCCCAACAATCCAAGCAATCTTCCACCCACCCTGTTGTCCCTTTATCCAGTCAGAACCTCACAGAATCTAGTATAATTATATGTCTGGAGATTGTGTCAAAGGGTATACAACATCCACTGCTCTTCCTTAATCCACACTGACAGTTGTTTCATAAGAGTAGGCAAACCAGATTGGTCAGCATGATTTGTCCTTGGTAAATCCACACTGGATGCTCATAATCACCTTCTAGTCCTTCATATTTTTAGAAATGCCTTCTAGGATTTGCTACATAATTTTTCCAAGGACAAGGGTGAGGGTGACTGGCCTGTAGTTCACTGCATCCTTCTTGAAGGTGAATGTGATGTTTCTAGTTTCTAGTCATCAGTGACCTCCACTAGTCATGATTTTTGATAATGACAGAAGGCATCCCTGAAGCGACATCACCCAGCTTAAGTGCTGCTTAACACTCCCTTCTGCTTCAGTGGGCAATAGTTCATTAGCACACTAGGAGGCTTAAGTAACCTGGAAGGCCTGAGGGCAAACTTAATTAGGGAAAAAAATAAGGTAAAAGAAAGAATTGGGTACTCTCAGCCTTTGGGTCCCTCACCCCATTAAGTAACGAGTCAACATTTTCTATGCCCTTGTTTTTGTTATGACTACACTTAGCAGAAGTCCTCCATGCTGCCCTTAAACTCTCTCAAGAGCTCTAATTCCAGATGAGTTACTGGTTTCCTAACACCATCATCACATGCTTTGGCAATGTTTCTATGTTCCTACTGGGTAGCTCACCCCACTTCCACTGTTTACTTTCTTTTTGTGTCTGAGGTCAGTCAGTATCTGAGTATCTGCGGCCAGAAGTATCTTGTTCATCCACGCTGGCCACCTGCCATACTCACTCAACTCTCTCCATAACAGCATGAATTCTTCTTGGGGTTTTAGGAAGCTGTCCTTGAAGATTAACCAGCTGGGCTCCTAAGGTTTGCAGGACACTCTCAATTACTCCTTGGCTTCCTCTCAATAAACCTCACTCCTTGAAACTCTCCTCAAAGGACTTATTTTCTAGGTCCCTGAACATAAACTGATCCCCTGTTGGACCCTCTCTGGTTTCTCCACATGTCTTGTGGAAATGAGGGTGAAGGACCCTTCAGACATGACACAGCATATCAGATGCAGCATCATCAAGCAAAGACGCAAAAATGTCTTCCCCAATCTGCCAGCTGCAGTTTTACTAGCACAGTGTTGTATGTTGATACAGCAAGAACAAGTATACTGTTCGCTCGTAATTCAGTCTCATGTCTACTTTCACGTCATTTTCAGCAATACTGCTGTTCAACCAGTACTATTGTTAGTGATTAACTAATTCCTTATGCTTCAGAAATACAGTCCAGATTTCTTTTTATATACTTGAAATTAGAAAAAGAAATATTCCCAACAAGAGAAAATAAGACATACCATCAACAAGGCTTAGACAAAGCAGTTTAGGTATCTTCCACTTGGGAGTATAAAAAATATAACAAAATTAGCCCCTGGTAATTTACTTCAAAGAATTCAAAGGCTGCAGAAATGAAAATGTGAAAGTTGAAAAATAACACATTCACGACTGACTTAAATTCTCCTTTCCATGACAAAATTATATTAAGTTAGGCAAATCATTTCACAGAAGTTTTTACATGGACAATCACTGATTTCTCATCTTGATACTGCAGGATTGATCTGATTTTCAGTGTTTTAAATATGCCTGCAGTGCAAGTCAATGAGACCCTGGCTTTGAATGTCTAAAGTCATAGACTGTGGGAAGCCAGCATTTTGTTGCTGAAGAAAATGCTGGTTACCTCATCTGCAAAAATAAGTTCCTTCCTTTCCCTTGTGCTTTTATTACAGGAAGTATATGCCCTAAAGATACAAAAATTGCTTCAAGGTCATGGTGCAGAACACCTTCTTGAAATTTTAAAAATAACAAAATGATGGAGGGGTTTGCATAGTCTCTTAATGTGCTGAAGCAGCAGTGTAATTTTCCCTACAATTTTCTGAAGGAAATTAGGTGCACAAGCATTAAGATTTCATTCTAAACACTTGTTAAAAACTTGTTGAAAAGTTGTTAAAAACAGCTGTAATCAACAGAACAAAATCTGACCATGAAAGGAGTCAACTTTAACAAATATTATCAGCAATGTTTATACAGTCGGGTCTCCTATACCACAGAACTGTGGTCTTATTTGGGTCCTGTGAAGCCCTACTTCCACATTGAATGGCAGCTCATTAATATGCAAATTTGCCTCACACTCTCAGATGGCTCCTCGGCGCTGTTTTGGCACTGTGTTGCTGAGTATCGGTTGTTGCGGCAGCCATGCTGCTGGCAAAGCAGCGGAGCTGTGGCCATGCCCGGGGCAGGGGTGGTGAAGTGGCAGAGCTGCCGTGGCCAGGACAGGGCAAGAAGCCAAGCCACCACCGCAGCTGGGATGGGGCAAGTGGCCGAGCCGCTGCTGTGCAGGTTGATTTGCATATTCCTGCTGCCTAATTGAATATGCATGTGTGCCAGGTCACGCATGCGCAGTTGCGAGAAGGGGCCTCCTTAATGCTGAAAAGTCATGCCACTAAGATGTGAAGCTGCAATATGGGGGGCACAAAGTGGAGTAGGGTCAATTGTAATACAGGTTTCTTTTTACAAGTTCTTCCTACCATATTCCACCTCTAGAAAAGAGCAAAAATATTAAAATGGAAGAATGGAAGAAGCAGTATCTTCCCTCACCTCATTTTACTGAGATCCCAAGACTCTCAAATTTAAAATCGTGCTTGGAAAGACCTGCACAGTTTGGAGACTTAGGCAACTGCTCTTCATACAAAATAATACTGCTAGGCAAGTTTCTCTTTTGAAAGAGAAGACAGTATTAAAGTTCTGCCACATTGTGTAACGCAGAAACGAGATATGAAATTCAAGTACAATTCATATAGACGCTGGACAGCTGGCAAAGAGATGTTGAGGTTGCAAATGGATAGAATTTTTTTGGTGTGTTGGTTTTTTTGTTTATGTTTGGGGTTTGGGGTTTTTTTGGTTTGTTGGTTTTGGGGAGTTTGTTTGTCTGGGGGAGGGTTTGTTTGGTTGGGGGCGGGGAGTGGTATTCTGTTTTTTTGTTTGGGTGTTTGGTTTTTTCCTTTACTTTGGAACCAGTAAGACCAGGAATACCATGGGCACCTAGTAAGCTCTAACTACCTCCAAGAGGAGGTAGTTAAAGACTTGCTGAGCGGCTTGGACCCTCATAAGTCTATGGNGAGCTAAAAGGCATCTGAATATCCATTGCTTCTCATTGTTTTTCTACACTACTGCTGAATTGAATTTTAGGTTATTTATGTCTGTTAACTTGTATTTCATTAAAATACTTTCCCCTTTCAAAATATTAGGCCATTAAAAATTGCAGGTTATCTCATTATGCAGCAGATATATCTGTAGGTTGCTTCAGACAACTGGATATCAAAAAATAATAGAGATTTTGGATCATACAAAAAGCTTTCTTAAGTTTTATTTCAGTCCCTGATTCAGAAAAAAATACCCCAGAAGATGCTTGCATACCACTCAAGTACCTAAAATCCCAACAATTGTACCACGTTTTCCACCCTCTCCCTAATACCTACCACAGTGTACAGTGAATCCTCTCTGTATCACGACTTCTCCTTCTCGACCTCGCCCATTTGCGAAGCAATTTTTTCACAAATATGATTTAGTGGTCCATGAGCCCAGCTGCCTGACGCATGCGCAGTTTGACTCTGCTCTGCCGAGAGCCGGTGCCACAGTGCCTGTGGGGTGGGACTCACCCCGCCCTGCAGGGAGGGGGGCTTGCAATGGCAGCACTGTGCCCCTGGTCCCTGAACGGAAAACTTGCCCCATGAAAGTGAGGCAAGCAGTGTGCTGGGAGGGGGGCAGTCCCGCGGCGGCGGGCAGCTCCCCCGCACATGCTGGTGGCGGGGAGCTGCGCCGGTGGTGGGGGGCTCCCCCGGTACGCGCAATTTACTGCAGCTTGCAGTGGTGTTTAGAGCCCTGACTCGGTCCCTGCCCCGGTCCCTGCCCCGCTCCTGTGTGCTCCACTGAGACCCAGCNCCAACTTTTGGGTTCCACAAGGAGCTGTATGTACAAAACTGACTGCTGGTTTCTAGCCCTGCCCAAGGGGGCCTTTCAGAACTTTCCCCCATCTCTAGGGGAGTGCCTAGCCTACTTAGTAGGAAATAATGCAAATCTTGATCCTCTGCAATCAAGTAGGTTTGTCCTACTTCCTGTTGTTCTGTATGTGTCGTTAAATTACTGTCTCCTATCTGAATGCTTTAAAAGACCAAAGTCAGTCATCTGTAGAGTTGACTGTCATCCTCCAGTTCCCAAATTACTTTCTCCTTGCACTGCCCATGAAAATTAAGAATCTAATTTGAGTCTTCAAATTCCACCCAGGAAACCAGATGCTTTTACTTAGAAACTAAGTACAAGTAAATACAAACACCTTGTTACAAATAGTTCTACAAGGTAACAGTACAAGTTGAGTAACATAGCAAATAAAGTTCAACTTCGTTATTTGAATAAGATGTATTTTAACAGAAGAAAAAATAAATCAACATTTCTGAGTTGAGAGCTACAGATAATTCAATTCTGCATTTACTATCTGGCTTTCCAAAGAAAAGGTATAGTTAAAAATCTAGTAATATCTCAGCTAGAATTAAAATGCAAAATATTGTAGCAGTTTCCTTTTCCATTCCTTCTTAGCAAAGCATCTTAAACAAGTACAGATCTACAGTGAATCCAGCTCTGCCACTGAAAACTAAGGGCCACCCTCCATTTAAAGACTCATGAAGCATGCCACCATGACACATTATCCTTTGTCACATTACATTAATTTTTGTCACAATAAAACTATAGTTACTGAGATAAACGCTGTTAGAGTTCATCTGTGCTCTTATGACTTCAAATGAGACCTTAGAAGACTTACTAAAAGTCTAAAATGAAATGCTTTCTCCATTCCATTCATGGATCTTACGTCCTTTATAGAAGTTTGTCCTAGTAAGTTGCAAACCACCCAAATGAGTTTTCTGCCCATGACAGAATACAGCAACAAAAGATAATTTTGAAAGTCCACTTGTTTGATTCCAAGCCAAGAAGGAAACAAACGCCTCTCAGATGCAAAAAGAACATAGTCAAAGGAAAAACTCCAGTCTCTTTCAAAAACAGAAAGAGCCAATAGAAGAAAAATTACTCATCAAAATGACAGAAATAATTAAGCAAATAAATACAAAACCTTCATGACAGCAATTAAAATACAGCTCACAATAGCCAGTTAAAATGGCATTTTTCTAACTCCATTCAGGGCACAGTATCCTGTATCTTTCTTCCAGCTCCCCTCTGGAACAATACATGCTAATGTGCTATGGAAAAATTCTAATAAATCATTACAAGTAATTCTTAGCCCCTCATTTTCTCCAGATTTACAGCATGGACTGTGAAAAATTCTTCATAGTCTGTTACCAGATAATAATATTTCATATTCCCTGTTATAGTTCATATAGTTTACAGTGTAAACTATTAAAAAACCCTCAAGATATTCACAGGGTTTTTCTAGTGGAGACAAGCCATATGTGGTTTGTCTTGTATTGTTTAATCAGGATTCTACAGATTATTCCCTCAACACAACAATACAAAAATACCCTCCTACATCAATACCATTAATATTGATTCTTATTAAATCTAAAATTACTGATGCTGTGGTCGCTTTAACTATTTTGGAAATGTGCATTGTATTTATAATCATGGTCTTTACTATATTCATCATTTATGGATTTTACAGGTTGTAATGGCACTAAAACACCCTATAAAATTAGAGATGCAGTTTATACCTAAAGTTTTGAAGGTACAGTAAGATGCTTTGTATCTGTG
>WEKX01003094.1:0-11044 GCA_013390025.1 Pitta sordida
TGATTCTGTGATTCTGTGATACTAATATTAAAAACAAATCCCCCCCAGCTTCTCCTTTCAGGGACATAGAGGTACAGGGAATGGGGGCTGTGGTCAGTTTATAACACTTTCTCAGCTGCTCCGTTCTCCTCAGAAGGACTCCTCTCACTCCTCACCCTTCTTCAGTCTGGGGTCCCTCTCCCAGGACTCAGTTCTCCGTGAACTTCTCCAGCATGAGCCCCTCCCACAGACTGCAGTTCTTCATAAATGTTTCTAGTGTGGGTCTCTTCCATGGGCTGCACTCCTTCAGGAACTGACTACTGCAGCATGAGATCCCCACGGGGTCACAAGTCCTACCAGAAAACCTGCCCCAGCATTGGCTCCTCACTCCACATGTCCTGTCAGGAGTCAAATGCATTCTAGGCTTCCCCTGGGGTGACAAACTCCTGCTCAATGGGCTACAGGTGAATCTCTGTTCTGGTGCATGGAACACCTTCTCCCCGCTTCTTCACTGACCTTGGTGTTTACAGAGCTGTTTCTCACACATATTCTCACTCGTCTCTCTGGTTTCTGTTGCACATGGGGTTTTTTTCTCCCTTCTTAAAGACTCTGCCTCTGAGGTGCTACCATGTTTTCTGATGGGCTCAGTCTTGGACAGCAACAAGTCCATCTTGGAGCTGCCTGGCATTGATTCTGTTGGAATGGGGGAAGCTTCTGGTGACTTCGCATAGAACACACACTTGTCACCCTGCTGCTACCAAAATCTTATTATGCAAACCCAGTACAGGCATAGAATCTTGAAGGACCTTTAACATAACAGAATAAGCATGAGAGAGCATTGCACTATAAAGACCTCAGTTAGAGGTTTTCCTGTAAGATTTACTTCTAAATATTATATCAAACCACAAAGTTTAGAAGAAATATGTTTTTAATGCAGAAGTCTCCTAAAACTAAGGTAGAATCAGCCTGGGGAGGATGCTACAGAATTTCTTGGTGTCTTCCTGAGGAAGACACTGTTAGCTGTAGCTGTAATTCTTCTTGGCTTGTGTGGCACAGGCGACAATCTTGACTTAGTGGAAATTTAATGGGAACAGAAATGCATCACACAGCAAGGTGTTAGAACTGTTTCAGATATATGAAATTACCTAACTAGGTTTTTGAGAACAGAAGCACTATGTTCTGTGCAAAAGGAAAAATGTTTCAGAGGTGAACTTCACAATGGTGAAGTGGCTTGCTATGAAGGACAGTGTCCTGGTTTAGGTTTTTTGCTGCTCTGGCAGCGAGGGGGTTAACAGCTCAGCTCTTGCCTGGGCCTCAGTTGCTGCCAGTGTTTCAAGGTTGCAGAGATAGGAATGCCTCTGTGAATAAACATATTTGGGAGANTGAAAAAAAGGGAATATCAGATCTGTTGTAAGAGAAGGAGGGGTGGGGGGGGGGAAAGGTTGCCTTTTAAATGATGTTTCTCACATAAGTTGTGATCTTGTTAGTTAATAAATAAATCCTTTATATTCTTCACTGGTAGTTTGCCTTGTTTTTGCCTGTGACCAGTTTTATTTTCCAGATTTCCTCCTCCAGGAGAGGTTGTGAGTGAATCTCTGGAATCCAGCGAGGGTCAAGCCATGACAGATAGTCTTTTGTTTTCTTAAAAAGCAACATAGAAGAGGTTAGGAACAGAAGAAGGTTTGGGGGGAAAAAAAACAAGTAACATTTTTTAAGGTGGAGGTATTTAGTCAATACTACATGTGTCTCACAGACAACCTCATTTTGGAACAACATTGCTTCATGTATATCTAGTGAGTATAGGCAGGATGCAGCACTATTTGTACTAAAAAGATTTAGAGTTTATTGTTCAAGGCTTTTTCGCGTCTGAACTCACTTCATCCCTTTCAAAATCTTCAGGGCACTTAACAGAATGCATGTAATATTGTAAGGTATAGTTGTCTAAACTACCTCCTAGAAGTATTATTACAAGCCTTCTGAAGCCAAAATCCTTCACCAAAATTTGTCTCCTTCTCAGTATTTCACGCTATAACCCAATAAAGTAATTGAGAATGTTTAAGAGTTGGAACTTTTCACTCTGTAACAGTCTCATGTAAAAGGGTGTTTGATAGGAGTAGGAAATAAGCCCAAGGATTTGAAGAGAAATTCATGTTTTAGGGCAGGGAAAGCCACTTGAAAATAATGACTGCAGCTAGTGGTGGATTGCCTTTCAGTTATGGCCATGTTATAGACAAAAAAATCACTCAGTCTTACCAACAGTGATACCTAGGTCTCTGTTTTTCTCCCCTTGTTTGCAGATCCTTCTCAAGACCTTATTTTGAAATATGTAGATGAAACTCATTGGACAAGAGTTTCAGGAAGGTGATAACTTCCAGAGGTCCTTGCTTGGTATACTTTAGGTGGGCTGTATTTCAGAGACAACCACTCACTCGACATTTTCTACAGTTATAGTTCTCTCATGCATCTTAGTGTGGGAGTTCTAGATTAATCTACCTCTAATTACTAGTCAATTCTAACAAAAACATTATAAAAGCAGTGACAGATGTCACACACACACAAAAAATCTCCCAACCAAACTCCACAAAAAAACTGTCCTCAGAGGTAAAGGCATCTGCCGGGCTGAAATTCCAGAATTGTGTTTATGTAGAGTGATTTGATGATACACAAATGCATGTATTCATTAGAAACTATTTTGAAAACTTTTGAAATAATTTAATGATATTTTCTGATTTTAAGAGATTAGCATTTTTTATGCGTGGCAATTGCAGGGCATTTCATATGCATTTGTACTATTTTACATAGTCTCAGTCTATTTATTATTATTATTTATGTCTCAGTCTATTAATGTGACACATTCACATCTCATAAGTTTGCTACAATTTATTCCAAACCTCAGGTTGTTACTATAGAACTGTTTTTCCATCTTCTTTCCCCATTGTTTTAATGACTTAATTTACTCCTGTGAGGTCTTTCATCAGCTGTCTTCATGTGTGTTTTCCCCACTTACATACCCAATCTGTCAGTGTTAAAGGTTTCAACTTAAAATGATAAACCAGAAGTGACTCCTAAGCCCACAAAGAAGTGACAGTCCAGGGAATAAGTCCTTCTCACCAGCAAGGCTCCAGAGCTTAATGCCCTTTCCCCACTGCGCTCCTTCCCCCCACTTCTTTCTGAACAACTGACATGTCTCTTAATGTCTCCTCCCCTGCACATGCCCCCAAATATTACCTTTTGTTTTGTCACTGAACTGTTATATTCAGGTTTGTGCCTATCTTCCAGGAGCCACCAAAATGTACTGCCAAACAGTGTGTTTCCAGCTTTTTGCTCTGAACTGGGTGCTTTCTAAAGAATTTTTTCACCCACAGATGATTTTTTTTGTCTCTGTCTGGCTTCTGGAATGATCTCTCCATGCACTAAATGAAAGTTAATTTTGCTCCTTTACATCCTAATTTTTATTGTTGTTTTTGTTCTCTCACCCAGCTATACTGCAAATGTTCTTGCAACTTCATATATTCAAAAGCCAGCCTGATTAAACGAGGCATATGTAACAGCAAACATAGCAGAGGCACGTGTGTTGATAAGATTAATTCCTTGTCATCCTCTATAATGTTAAATCTAATCTGAATTGCAGCCCTTGGGACCTGTAGTTACATTTGTCCATCTGTCAGTAAACTGCCATTTTGAGTTGTACTGTAGTTAATTGCAGTCAATATACAAAGATTTTTCCTTGTTGTTCTTCCGTCCTCCCAACACCACCTCTGCTTTTATATTCATGGTATAATTAAAGCCAAATAAAGAGGAGCAACACTGAGTTAGCAAGTCATTTATTTATTTAAGAAAAAGCTGAAGGATCAAGAGAGATATTATCTGCTCAGGTCTAGGAAAAAACCCACCAACCCTCTAACTACAGAATAGTGAAGTAATAGGTATAAATGAAACCAAAGTACAGGAAACTAATAAAATAAAATGTGTGAGAGAAAATACTTCCTTAACACACACTCTTCTTTTCTAATGCTTTACTCCTAGTAGAAGAAAATGTTCACTCCGAATATTCAGGTTGGAATCTCTTGTTCCTTGTTAACATTTAGGATAATTTCTGATCCAGATAAGGAGTTATGGGTAGTCTCAGTGTCCATTTCAGTTCTACCCAAAAGGATGATGTGAACCTCATTTAAATCTGCTTTTCTTAGCTTAGTCATAGCTATGCTTATACTGATCCTGTGTACTTTAAAGAGCCTTGTAAAAATCCTTAGTTCTTTGTGGATGATCTGCAGTTTTTATTTTTGAGTGCATTTGCTGCACTTTCTTCAAATTCCCTGTTTTTCTCAAAAATGTTGGGTAAATATTAACACTTGAATCAAGCTGGAAACTCAGAGATTCCTTGTGGCAGCACATGGAATATATTAGAGATTAGAAATAGAATTAAAGAGATGTTTAAGTTTTTATAAAATCACCTTTTACTTCCTTTTCTCCCCCCTAATTTTTATTGTGAAGGGTATAATTTGACACCAGAATTCAGTCCTTTCCTACTAGCAAAAAATACATGCAGCCTGTTTTCTATGATTTATTGCATGTCTACAGGCTAACTGATCTTCTGCTATGAACCATTATTTTTAGGTTAATATTATAATATTTGTAGATAGTAAACAAGATTTGCGTCATTTTCTGACCCTCGTATATGTCTTTTTTCTTTTCTTTTTATTTTTTCCCCATAGAATTATGTTGATTCTATTAATTACATGCAGGATAGAATCAGTAATATTCCTCTGTATACTCTATATTACACTGAATAAGGAGAGGGGCTAGGTCAAGACAGAATGAATACACCAATTTTTCTACAGCAACTTTGCTGTGAAAAGATAAAAAAGGCATTTTGCAGTGTTTGTATATCAAAAGGGTATACCTAAAGTTATGCAGATTGACTATGCAACTGATGATTAAACAACAACAACAAAGTAGAAAAATTTTCTTGTTTGTAAACTAAGAAAACATTGGCAATTTTAATGTAGATGCAACAATCCGATTATGTCCATAAATCTAAACTGATGGTTGCTACCATCATGGGAGGAGTGACTGATGTGCCAGGGGCTCCGGCAACCATCCCGAGGGATCTCTACATACTGGAGAAGTGTACCAATGGGTGACACATCTGGGGTGTTGCATTTTGAGTTGAAAAGATGTGAACAGTGGAGATGATCTGCTGAAGGGTAACCAAGGTGATCACAGAAGGCTGAGAGAGCTGAGAGTCTTTGGCTTGGAGAAGAGAAGGCTCAGAAATTATATCATCAAGATATGTAAATATTGATGGAGGGGAGTAAAGAACCGAAAGCTAGGCTCTTCTCAGTGATATTCAGTGACAGGACAAGAGGCAAGGTGCGCCATTTGAAATACGGCTAATTCCATTTAAACATGAATAAAGACTTTTACTTTAAGGATGACCAAACACTGAAACAGGCTTTCAGAGAAGTTGTGACCATCCTTGGAGAATCTGAAAACCTGACTGCACATGGCCTTAGTCAGGGTGTTGGACTAGGGGATCTCCAGAAATGCCCTCCAGCCTTAGCTGTTCTATGGCTGCTCTGTCACCTTGGTGAGGACAACACCCTCTTGGCAAAGGACTTTTTGTTCATTTTTTTGAAATTGCTTTTTTGTCCTCTGTGTACCCAGACATTGATTCAAAGGGGCTGTCTTTCAGTGTCTTCATAGTGTCTGAGGTGAGGCTGAGCAGCCAACAGTCCTCCGGGTTATTTTGCTCTGTTTTTTTGAAAAATGTGTGTTTAGTTAGCCTTCTTCCAGCTGTCAGTGATCTGTCACTTAACACCCCTCCCCCCAAAACTACAGATAATAGCACTTTAAGCACAGTGGTAATTTGTTTTTGGCCTCGTGGGTAAAATCTATGCAGTCCCATTGATCTGAATCCATGTAGTTTATCTAAGATGGCTGTAAATTATTGCTTCTCATAGTCTTATCTAACTAAGCAGATATGGACAGAGGTCTAGAAACAGACTTTGTGAAGTATGAAGTGACAATGTATTCCTCTGTGGCCTTTTTTCTGTTTTATTTATAATCTCCGTAGCAAAGTTAGGCTTTTGCCGAGGCCCCCAATTGTCTTGCACAGTAAGTTTCTGATCACCATCTCTTCTTGTTCACTGTGGTAGTCCTAGTTGGAAAACCTGAAATTCTGGCCCTGTTGGTAGGTGTTTCTCCTCCTCAGTGATTGAGGCTCTGACCCTATTCCTCAGTGGAGGAAGTACAGTGAGATGGAAGCCAACTGCCCCAAAACACCCGCTTTCAGCATTCACTCCCCCTGGGGCATCTGCCTCGTCATGATGTTCCTCCTCTTTTTCCATAACCACTACACACCACTGAGTCCAGTAGGTCCGAACTTAGGCTTTTGTTTTTGCAGAGACTCTGTGAGGGTTCTCACAACCATCTGTTCATTCTCAGCCCTGCAAGAGGGAAGCTGTTTGCCCCTTCCACCAGCTCCTACATCTGATGTGGAAGGGTACCCTCCAACTTCTGAGACTACTGCTGAGCCAGGAGCCTGCTGTGGGCTGAGAATTCCATGGTGTTGTCCACTCTCAGGAGTTACATGTGGCAAGGTTAGCTGTGCTACAGGTGATGGCTGCAACACCTGACTGAGGTGTCACCCTCGGGGCAGACCCCTCTGCAGCAGCTTACCCTGTGAAAACCTGCTCTACCACGAGCTGCCACTTTGTATGGTGTCCGACAGTTACTTCAGGTTGTTATTTCACTAATGTTGAAAAACTTTACTACTCCATGTTAGCTAGTTAATTTGAAGGGGGGTAAGGCGGTCCTGCATATTGAACATTGTCAGACTAAAGCGGGGTTTGAATATGCTACAGAGCTCTTGAAAATCTCTTGAGAGACAGCTTTTCTTATACTCTTAAATAGATACTGGTAATAGGTTATTTTGAACATTATGGATTAATTTAAACATTCATGCTTGAAAATCTTGTCCAGAGTTCATCTGCAGTTCAGTCTTTATTTATGTTTATCATGTCTTAAATTTTACGTATAAAAATGAAAACATTATAATACAGTTAAACAGTATAATGCAAACGGTGCCCTTCTTTTATACATTTCAATGCAGGCAAATTGAAATAAATAGAAATTCTCTTTGGTACAATGATGAATAAATAGCCTGGGTATCTCTCTGAGCTTGTCTTCAGCAGACACTTAGAGAAATAAATTCAAAATAACACTGTATTCAGTATCCTAAATCACATAATTGTACATCTCTCCGTACTTATAGCAGTAAAGTGGCTTTAATTTTTGACTATTTTCAATTGCCTTAATTTGTTTTATTTCAGTTTATTTTGGAAGTGAGATAAGTTAGCTAGAACAAAGCAACGTGAATTCAAAATAAGAGTATTCCTAGAAGAATTTAATGTTTTAAACTTCATAATACCCTTGCTGTGTATTTTATTGTAGCTAAGCCCCAAGTGCTAAGCAAAATGTGCACAGCTTGTTATTTATGAAGAAAATCAGAAGTAGTTTCAGGTTAAGGAGGTTCTTTTAAGGCAAGTTGAATAATAATGCTGAGACATTTGGCAAAAATGGGTTAAACCATTAATGTTAAAAGGTTCACTACCCATATTAATAGTTCCTTGCACAGAGACATCTTAATGAATTATATAATGTAGCTCAATTTGTTGTGAAATACCATATGGAAGATCCTTTTAACAGCTGTAAAAAATCCCAGATGTTCTAGTTTGACAAAAAAATTAAGACTCTTTTGAAATATTGGAAGGAGTATTTGCACCTGATGTACTGTATAAACGTATTGTGTAAAATTTTATATGTTTTTACACTCAACCTTAGTTCTCCAAACCAACATTTACATAAAAATTCTCCTGCACTGAATTCCTTTTTTTTCAGGAAAAATGTATTTGTTGCAGATTACTTCAATGTTTTTATTTGTCTACATAATAACCCATATTCTGGAAAATTCTGTTTACCCTGGTATTTATGCTATCTTACTTTTGTAGTAGTAATTGTACAGCAGTGGCATTGGCAACTGGAGACACTCCTGCCAAGGGTTAGCTGGCTATGCATAGTGGGAATAAGGTGAATAAGGGTGAAGCCTAAACAAATATGGATTGGAAAAAGGTGGGATGTTTTGGCATGATGGAAATATGTCATAACTGCATAGTAATGACTTTTACTTCAATTCCTTCCAAGTTTGAAATACAATGAAACTAAGAATTTATACTGGGCATTTTAGTCAAAGCGCTCGAGGAAGGATCTGTATCTGTATTTCAGTTAAGAGAGAAGGAAATTTTTTTCTCAGATGGCTACAACAGTGATGCTGTCTACATGGTGAAGAGGGTCTGACGTAGAGGAGAAACTGATCTCACCTCAGGACAAGTGGAGGTGTGTCTGATGATGCTTTACTTGAGCTTCCTGATTATCATGGGACACAGTTTATTGACTTGGCATAACTGTATTGCCACAACAATATAGTCTTACTGACACCAAGTCATGAGCATATTCATGTCCTTGGACCTCAGTATGGATGTAGCAGCCTCCTCAAAGCTGGGGGCATCTCTTGTTTGCTCAGGCATGGATATCCTGGAAAAAACCCACAGGTGGGGAAATTGACTAAGGGAGCAACGGCTCTACATTTAAGGGCTGCCAAATAGATCACAAACCCCCTTCGGAATAAAGGATCTAAGAAATCAATTAATTTCTCTTGATTAGAGAGAGATCTCTAATCTCTACAGTATCCATCTGTGTTGAGGAATAGAAAAGCAAAAAGAAAACTGATGATAGAGCTAAGAATACCAGCCTGGCCAGTTCAGTTCCAGTCTCACCCTAGGAATACAGAAGTTGTTTAAATTCAAAACCTGTAGAGAAAGTGTTTGACCTAGAATACACTATACAATTATAACTAAACAGTCAGCATTGGATTTTCCTTCATTTTTTTATGTGTAGAACGTTTTATGTTGCCACTGTAAAGAGCTGAAACCCCTGCTTCACTCAGAAGCAATCACATTATCAAGTGTGCTTAGATAAGAGAACAATGGAGAGAAACAGACCTTGCAAGAAGTTCTGAAAGAATGATGACTAACTTAATAATTAAAAATTTCATAAACAGAGAAGAGCACAGGGAAAATAGCAACTAATATTATGAAAATCAAGGATTGAACAACAACAAAAAACCAAACCCAGAAGAAATTATTTTCATCTACTGCCTTTACCATTTCTACACTAATGTAGGACTTCCAGAATACTAATCTTTAGGTGTTTACTTCCACATCTCACTGTGTGCCAGATCTGAGTGAAATGTGCAGACTTTTACCCCGTCTGTGAATGGCTGACATGAAAATTTAACTTGATTGTTTAGCCTACTGTACAGCAGCCTTTTCTCAAAGAACTCAGCTCTAGCTGCTTTACTCTGTTTGGGCTTTTATTATTTAATGAGGTGTGTTCAATTAGGAAAGAGAAATATTCACTGCTTTGGAAACAGGAACAAATACACAAGAATTAAGAGAATTCTGTTAGACCCCAAATCAATAATTTAAAGGGAAATCTATTTGATTAATTCAGCCTATTTTTTCCAGTGTCTGTACACAGAGATATACTCATGTTGAGTCAGTAATTTTCTTGCGTATTCTCCCTTTCCCTGTATGCTGAATTGAATCAGCTTTCGTCGAGTACAAATACTTGATATTCAAGCTCTTCTACATACGTAATATTTTTATATTTTAGACTAGTTTTCATGATTAACAGTATGATCACATGGAAAAAAGAGTGATTTCCCTAATACAAATGCAGTATGAACATATATTTATGGGAGAACTAAGCCTCAGAAAAGTGACCAGAATAATACAAATTATAAGATTTAGCATAAAATAGCTGAGTGCTTTCACATAGGTACCTTAGTACTGTCTCTGCTAACAACCCTGGCAGCTGCAAATATCACTGAAACTGAATTTTTCATGAGAGTAGTTACAGGGGACTTTCATTAACTTGAGTCAGTGAGACTCAGCTGCTTAAATTGTCACTGAATCCAAGTTCAAGAGGAAATGATCACTCAGCTCATGTAGCTGCCTGGGGATTTTTTTCCATTGCCCAGGTCCTTGTTAATATTTCTGCTGGCAAAGTTAGATTAGCCCCTCAGTCCCCATCCCAGATGCCAGGTTGGCAGACGACAGTGTTTAATTCTTTGGAGAATAGAAATTGTTTAACCTAAAATCAGGAAAATATCTGAGCAGTGATTTTTATTTATTTATTTATTTTAATTAGGATGAATACATTGTTAAGCCTCAGTCATGCCAAACTTAAACATTTGGTACATCATGAAAAGAAGGTTGAATTTCAACACAGAATGAAATTGAACAGTGAGAGAGAATATTTTTCCTAGTATTTGGTACAATGTAATGCCTATGCATACTAATGTGTATGTGACTGAGAGTCACACCTTGCAAGCTCATCATGTGTATGCCATTAAATGGATGAGAGCAGAGAGGAAGTGTCAACTAGATAAAAGGGTGATAACGCTGTCCCTGCAGTTAGCATTCAAAGTAGTTAGTATAAGGCGAGCTGTATTTCTTCTAAGGATCCCCACTATTTGAGGATGGTACTTGAAAATGCAAGTTCTAAAAAGGAAAATTCCATTCTTTTTATGTATTTACATTTTTGTGTATTATGTGTTCCAACCCCACAGGTTAAACTGGTGTTTTCACCACTGCAATCAATCATGCATTCTTCTGAAGGACTTAGCTAAGGATGTTCAATGTGTATGTGATGATATCAACCACAAGGCAGAAAAGAAAATCATGTTTTAGTGCTCTTAGTGCAGGAGACTTTTCATGTTGCCACCGCTCTGTTTTTCTGTTACAATGTTTCTGCTTTCATTATAAATTAGAGCTCTGATCCTGCTCTTACCTTTTTCCTTCAGTGAATAACTAAATATAGTATCATTTTACTGCCATTAATTATTCATTTATCTTTTCCTAGACTTGGTGCACATTCCAGCAGGCTACCTGCTGGCTAGGTGTTCTTATGATAGGACCACCAAATCAGGATGAAGATGTTG
>WEKX01003102.1:533-12062 GCA_013390025.1 Pitta sordida
GCCCGCCACCCACCGCACGCGGTCCATCCCGTCCCGCGCCACCCGTCCCATCCTGCACTGCCCGCCCCATCCCGTGCCGCCTGCCCCACGCCACCCGCCCTGTCCCGCGCTGCCTGCCCCGCCCTGCGTCGCCTGCCCCATGCCGCCTGCCCCGTCCCGCCCCGCCCGTCCTGCGCACCGCCCATCCCAGGCACTGCCGACAGCGCCCCACGGAGCGGGGGGTTCAGCTGTGGCAGCGGAGTGAGCATGTCCTGCTGGCCACTGCGGCCAGCCCAGTCCCATTTTCCTGCGGCACTGCCCTTCCCCGCCTGTAGCCATGGAAACAGTAACACGCCCGGGGGGGGTGTCAGCTCCCCAGCTGCGCTCAGAGTTACAGCGGACAGCATGACTCCTAGCCCCACCTCCATTGGGTCGGGCTGGCGCCGCCCCACAAGGAGGTCCGGCACCACCCCTCAGTGGAGCAGAGGCACTAGGCATGTGTGAGCCGCTAAATTTCGCAAATGGTGGAATCAAAACTGCGATAAATTCACATCGCAAATGCGCGAAGTTGTGAAGAAGTCGCGATACAGAGAAGATTCACTGTATAAACCCTTTCTCTCTCTCCGTTTGTCTTTATCTTTCCTAGCTCACTCTCACCTATTGCGTTCCTGCTTTATGGGCACATAATAAAGTTTCACTGTTTGGCCAAAGCTAAACCCCTTTTCAGAATTTTCTTTTGCACTTTTGAGATTCAGCAAATGAACCATCACACGTCCAGCCCAGCCGGGTGGACCGTGACACATGCCCACAGCTTCAAGGAGATGTTAGGTGTGATACCTGAGCCTCTAGCAGTGAGGTTTTCTATGTATGGCTTTTGAGTTTAATTGTAGCTGCTTCAGAGCTTGTTGATTTTAGTCCAGCGAGGAACAGTAATGTTTACCCTGAGACACTAGGGCAAAACCGAGCCTTCCTCTGTTCTGCAATCAGTTTTTTAACAGAACGTGGAGAACCAACTGCTTGTTGTCAGAGGCAGGGTTAATGCTGGGAGAGGCAGATTTTTAACCTCTAAGGAAGGGGGCACTGTCGACCCACAGTGCAGCAGCTTCCACCTGAGCCTAGCTCACTGGACAGGCCTTTCACTTGCCCTAGCTGAATCCCTCCAAGCTGAAGTCCATGAGGTCTGGCTCTTGACTTATGCAGGCCAGGTCCACCATTGCTCACCTGAGCCAAGCACAACAAGGATATGCACAGGCCTATTCCCCACAGCCTGAAACCACCAGGTCATGTGTTTTTAGAGGAGTGCAAATAGAGCAAGCAATGGTACAAAACTACCTCGGAAAATCTGGATCATCATTAAAGTAACTCACACCACCAGAAATGCTTAACATATTATGGTGCTATTGCAGAAAGACTTTACCAGTTATAGTTAAGTGCTAGCCACAGAAATAAAGGCTCTAGAGGTGCTTGAATGGTGTAGGGATCAAACCCAGTGTGTAGGTGTCATCTTAGAAACGAAAACGTATGAAATCACACCTTTAGAACACAGGGCATGACCCAATCTCAAACAGCAAGGCTACAAAATTCCTATAAAAGCAGTGCCCAGCTGAGTATGTTTGCCTCTGCAGAAGTGTATTTCAGTATTTTTAAAGCACGACTACTCCACAAATATCCAGCGCAGAAGACATGTATTTTTCACAGATCTCTGGAACTTGTAAATAATACTTAGAATACAGAATTTCAAATTGGTGCAAAATGTACAGTCAAACATGAAACACATATGGCAAAAATATACAGAATTATTCTCAGAACTCAAGGAAAAACAGATGTTTAAATTAAAAGTCCATATTTTATAAATTACTTTTTAAAAAACCAATTAGTACTCTAGGTGTGTTATTATAGACAGGTTACCGTAATACAGTGACATGTTTTATTTGCAAGGCAGGCACTGAGAAACAAATTACATCAGTTTCTGAGACCAATCTACAAGTAAATGTGATAATGCATTACTGGCTTGATGCACACAATGTGGAAAGTTTTCAACCACTTTAATGTTTATCTTAGGCTTTTTTTTTCCATAAGAATTAGGCAGACATACAAAGAATAAGCACTAGACACTAACTTGTCATCTTACATTAGTTTATTGGGCCATGATGATTTAATACGAATGTATTAGAACATTCACAAGAAATACTAAGACACCTTAGAGTATCTTGCTAATTAAACAGCATTCATACAACTGCATCAACTTGGATAATTTAAATAACCAGAGGCGAAAAACAGTTATTTAAGCAATAGTTAAGCCACAGTTTAAGAAGAATTAAGGTTGTTCATAAGTAGAAGGACACTGAAATCTATAGCAAATTACAAACTCTAATGCTTGGCATTTAAAGCAGAGATTTCTCTACCAGTAATCAGAACTTGCAACTTCAAGGTTTGATTGCTACTAGCTACACCATTGCCAATTAAACTATCACAAGGGTAACTTGCTTTGAGCATGTTTGGAATGCTGGAGTTATACAGCTATTGCTATGCTACAGATCCCCAAATTTTATCTTAAAATAGCTGTGAAGGTTTTATAAGCAAGTTACACAAGAAATAGTAATTCTTCAAGCACCTCTTGCTACCCAATTTGGCAAGATCAGCAGCACTAAGAAATGGATGCCATGGTGAGACAAGCTGTTAGCAGTTTGACTCAGGCACTCTTGATTTGTGCCTGCCTGTCTTCAGAAAGCAAAAGGGTTCGTGTGGCACACTGTGTGACAGCGAAAGAGAGGACTGCAAATCCCAGTCATGAGACTTGTAACCTTCCTGCAGTCAAGCATAAGGGCAGGTGTTCTGCTCGTTAACCTGTGGTGATCTCTATGGGGAGAAGTTTTGCCTTGTATAGCTGATATTTATGTTGGGAGTTGCCAGATGTGTAATACGCAATACACACAAAATAAATGAAGCCACATCTTCTGAAATCAAGTAGTCCCTTAAGTAACACAATTGAGCAGTGCACAGTGACATGCACACATGGGTGTGCTGCTAGGAGAGCTCTGAGGGATAACTGCACCAGTTACAGTGCCCTAGTAAAAAAACCTTTGCTTTGGGATAGGTCTTTAATATCTATACACATTTATTTCAAGACTTCATACCAACTTTTCAAGAACACTGAAATGCTTTATAAAACATTCTCATAAATTATTTTCACAAAAATAGTCACTCTTTCAGAAAACATGTTCAGTACAACACTCGTATCAGTAGAAATTCTGTCCTGTGAGGCCATGGCAATAAATCATAATCTGTGCTTAAATCTCTCCAAAGCAGCATAATAAGGAATCTAAAACCAGAAGGCAACTATTCCATTAATTATCATGGTAAGCAGAAACAATACTTCCAAAACAGAGAGTGCACTATTCCAGCGGACATGGATGCATTTACAATCAATAGTCACTGTCCTGTAAACATTGAAATTGCTGCTCTAACTGCAGGGTGAGATTAGTGATTTGCATTCATTTCACTGCATTCTATACATACAATTGCTACACTGTTAAAAAAAATCCCCCAAAACATTAAATAGCAAAAGGAATGAAGGCTTTGATCTGGACCTCTCCTGCGACTGTCAAAGCAGTAAATATTGACATTATAAATTAAACTTGAACATTACTTAAAACTAAAACTTACAATAGCAGCCAATTTGATCAAAAGATACACAAACTTTCAGTCAGCTATAAATACATACTGCAATGAGTGGAAGAAGCTATCTCTCATTCCTGAGCAGGCTTTCAAGGACAACACAGTATTAGACATGGATGGGGATCAGGAACATTGCAGTCAGAGAAACTTCTAAACCATTGTTTTCTATAAACTTGTTTTCATTTTTACCTGAAAGTGCATCTTAGTATCTATAGAATCATCCCCATATTTATAAAAGAAGTACAAACATTGCAATTTTGCCGCACCTTAAGCCTATCTATGTTGTAGTTTCTCCTTAAAAGTGAAAAGTATAATGAAATTATATGTGCACTGGGGCATGTAAGATCAAAGCCTGAAAATGATGTGATGCCATCACCATGAATCCAATGTAGTTCAGTAGTTGCTGACTCTTTGCTGCACAGCTGTTAAATGGCTAAACTAGAAGCTGAAGTAGAAATTACAGACCAGTCTAAGCCCAATAACCACAGCAGTGACAGCACTCTTGACACGCATTTATCAGCATGGGCTCATGCCTTCATTACCAATTTCAGTACAGAACTAGGCCTGAAAGGCAGGAGGGCAGCCTAGCAGAAGAGAAATATGCAGTTACTTGGAAGATTATAAGGAAGAGGTATGTGGCGCAGACTGGAAGACTGTCTACTGCCTGGTCTCTCAAGTGCACAGCCCCAATGCACCCCCAGTATCATGATGTGCTGGAAGCTGAACCAGAGGCTACACAACACAGACCATACCTGCTCAGTACATTATTAGATACACATGAAGCTAAATCTGTCTGTCTTCAACATAAGCCCTTTTTACATGTCACAATAGCTCCTCTTACCTTTTCCTCCTACAGAAGGAGGCTTCACTTGATAATGACAGATTCATATGCCAACAGACTACTACGGAGGCACATGCCTGCATAAATACTTTGCAATCCAAAACTGATGATATTCAAAACAAGTACATTATTTGCTCCGTAAAGAAATGAAATCTGCACAATACTTGTAAGATGGTAACTGTGAAGATTAACAAAAATTGCCTGTTCAGTTAGTTTTGTTCCTTTGTTCTGCAGTTGGCTATGCTACAGGTTTTTTTCTACATTTTAAAATGCGACAGTAGCCATTGCCACTGATTTTAGACAGAGACTTTATCAAAATCTTCAAAGAGCAAGAAGAGGTCAAGCTATATAGATGCAGAGACTGTACTCTAAACACAGTTGTGCTTTCACTGTATTGCCATCATATCCTGCTGGAAAGCGCAATTCGCGCCTCTTGTCCAAAACTGCTGAGAGAAAGATCCAGAAGTGAGGGCTATCCATGTTGTAACAGAGCAAAAGCTGTACAATTAGGCACTGTGGAAGGAAATACAGTAAGGCGTATTTTCAAAGGGTGTATGCACACGTACGTATATGCATGTATGTACACACGCATATATACACATATAAAGTCTTTTGCAAAATGACAGTTTCATTTGAAAATCAATGCAGTAAACCCACCAACAATTTAAATGATACAAATCAAAGGTAAAAGCCATGGGGAAAAAAGCAGCAAATTTTCTGAAGTAGCACCTAGATCTAAGGGATGAGCTTTTGCATTTCAGTTCTCCGACTTCAAGGCAGAGCCTGCATCTCTTCTGTCTACAGTTACAGGCCCTGGTCCCTGATGTTCATTAACACCTGTCTTAACTAAACTGAGCCTCTTCCCCAACACTGTCTGTTACTGCATTATTCAAATTCCTTGGCTATATGACCATTAGGTACTCACACTGTCAGGTAAATTACATTGCAGTGTTTTGTTCAATGTAAAGGCCAAGTTTAAATGTTTCTTCTTTTAAATGCTATCTCCTCCTTTCATGCAAGTCTTATATAATATGCAAGAAAATACTAGGTCTTCTTAGATGCTATGTGTGATGAAAACATAAAAAAAATAATTCTTGATATACTGGCCCTTAGAGAACCTGAAACTGGAACATCTTAATAGAGGGGTTAAAGCTCCTTTAAAAGCTCTACAGGGGGCTTCTTATCTCAACTGTCCAGGAATCTGTTTTGCCCTGAAAAAATTAAGCATCATTTTACGATGCAGAAACCTCACATACCAAGTGTGTCTGTCTTATGATACGTTTTTACTCCAATGGGAGACTCATTTGCTCAAACGAGAGATGGTAGTTTGTGTCTGGAAAAAAAAGAAAGAAAAACAAAACTCAAAGCCAGTTGTCTTTCACCAGGATCCCCTCTGGAAATTGCAAGAAGAACACACTCATACTTCAGTGCCACATTGCTACCACAATGCTACCCTGAGACAAGCTTGTATAGAGTTCCAGGGACTGGAAAATCTCCCAGGAAGGATATACCACAGAAAGGGGTCCTNCTACTTGTATAGGATATTGAAATAATTTGTATTGATAGGCATCCTACTTGATGGTACTATGATGCCAGAAGAGCTCTAGCTGATCCTTCATGCCTAGGGTCTGAAGCAGACAACCCTGCATTTAATAACCAGGAAGACAAGGATTTTAGCTCTGTACTATCCAAACTATATCCTTCATAGCATGAATCCAGTTTTCACATTGCAAAGAAGTTAAGTTGTAGTCCTCACACTGTGGTACCCGAAGAACATCCCTGAAATGAAATTAAGAATTCAAATAATTAAGAAAAGGTTTCATTGAAAACAGGAGTCAGTTCTCCAACTACTTCTCTACCAGAACACCAAGAACAGAAGGAATCACTAGATAGGAAGGAGAGGCTGCAGGTATCTGCCATTTTTCCAAGGCTGTTTTGTCTCTCTTTATAGCTTTGGCTGTATCATTCTGTTGCAATAGATGACTATCTTACAGCACCCACATTCACACTCTTGTCTGCACCATTGCTGAAAACTAGAAAGCACAGGTAATGGTCAGATGTTGCTGAAGTTGGCGCAGTGCTTAGAGTACAGACTCATCAACAAGGTCCAGCAAGAACTGCCTCAGCACATAACTGGCTCCATAGCAAAACGGCTTTTGTGTATTTCAAAGTTACACTTAAGTTCCTTTAAGCAGCTGGAGGTGTTTTTCTGGACACACTGGCAAGAGGAATGCTCCTAAAGCTGACACTTGAGTGATGAGTTCATGCTATCCATAGCTGAACTAGTTATTACTGCGCAACAGAGGACAAGTAAGTCCACCATCTGGGTAAGTGGGTTCTAGCCAACATGGCTTAAGTAGTTCAAGCAGCAGATGCATACAAGTGGTAAAACCCCAGCCCCTGCTCACAAATGGTTCACAGGGCCCCTTCTGTGTGATGTTGACCTGAAGTGAAGGTTCAGCCTCTGGAGAACCATGGTGAGATGAGCCCAGCAGAGATGTGAGTGAAGAACAAGAAGACCACAGGCCATGGACAGCAGATGTATAGTGTATGGTGGGGCCAGCATGTTTGCTCCACTGCCAGCTTCTAGCAGGAAGCTGTGAAAGGTGTATTGGGTCCCCAGACCCTCAGCAGATGGATAAACACAGAGTCTCTGAAGAGCACACACTCATCCAAGTGAGGAAAGACAGTCACTGTGTCTCTGAGCCCACATCTGATAACAATACCCACCAAGAACTTGAGAAGCCCAACCAGGTAAGTGAATTTTGATGATCACTGTTGCATTCCCAGTTACTTGAAGCCTACAGCATGTTACATGCGCACTACAAGCTTCGATACCTAAGGCCTCTCAGTGAAGGTATGCTGGACTTCGCTCTAACATATGACTGTGCTAATTTACTTAACTGAACATAGATGGTACTTCTTTATCCCTAATTAGTGATGATTTTTTTAGTCTTTGAGCTTGATGTTATACTGAGCTTGCGGTTCAACTGTGACAAATTAGTGAAAATGAAACAGCACAAGTAAAAACATGAAGAAAAGTCTGGTGTCAAAGATAATGGTTTCAGCGACAGAAAAAAATTCAGTGTACCACAATAATACCTTGGGTATTCTTCTTTCTTTTTTATGTTAAAAGTTACAGCTGCTGAAATTCAAATGCCTTTCAATAAAGGCTTTGGGTGAGTAACGAGAAACTAAGCTACAGTTGAAAAATTGCTCTACAGGCTGTTTCCCCTTCATTCATACTATCCAAAAACTGTTGAAGTAAACTTTCTGAAATATTTTGACTCAACTGTTGTAGTACTTTCTCTCTTCCCAGTGCCCTGGTCTCCTTTTATAGAAATAATCTCTCCTGCGTTTTGTATTTTTCTCTTTACGGTAGTACTGTTTCAGCTGTGCTACTTAGACTGATCCAAGGAGTTTTCAGCAGCTCATGTCTTTGCCTTCTTTTGGTTAGGACGCTCTTGTGAGTATATATTTAGAGGAACACACTTTGAGTTACAGAACAACTCACAAACACTTATCTATGGAATTACTTTCTTTTAGAATGAGCTAGGAGGAGGGGAGGAATCTTTGTGAAGGCAGATGCAGAAATCTCAGCATCTTGGAATCTCTGTTTAGCTGGAAAACACGGAAATGGGTTATGGAAAAGCAACCCAAAGTAAACATTTCAGATGAGACAAGTGGTACATAATAGTTATTTGTGACAATGAGGCACTATCTTTGAAAGACAAAGTGGAACCCAGTACTATCAAAATGTAATGAAAGGCACACTCGTAGGCAACACTCTTGAGGAGTTATCCGCACTCAGTTTTACTGAACCAGCTTGGTATCTACAGTAGGTGTGCTGCATCACTTCTGAACACGTATCTCCACTTAGCGTCCTCCTTCAGAGACTGACATACTATCCACTTTCATCTCTCTCAGGCTTCCAGTTTTTTTCTGCTTCTGCTTGGATTTTTTCAACATGTGGACCTAAAATTAAACGTTTTAAAAGAAAGTGAGTATTAAAACACCAATAAGCTGATATAAGGCAACTAACTAATAAAGTGAAATGCTGGAACTGCAATAGAAAACCATAGAAAACCAAAACACAACTACCAGATACACCAATTCTTATAAAGCTATAGGATTAATTGCTTTTTTATATAAACATATACACACTGGTTACATATATGTATATAGATGTATGTGTGTGCATATACGTATATTCCTGTACACATATATACATATACATATAGTCACTAACCTGACAGAAGGATAAGAAATGTTTCTTACTGAAGAAGGTAGGTTTGTTCTCTTTCTCTCTTTCTTTCCCTTCCCTCTCCCTTTTTCTTAGGAAGAGAACAAAGTTTAACACAGTCTGAAACTTTGAGATATGACGCTCTCACTCATTTCTCCTCTGCAAGGGTCATTGTTCTGGTAGCCCTCCCAGAATAGCTACGTATTTTCTGAGATTGCCTGAGATTAGCAACAAATTTCTGTGAGTTGAAAAGGCATTCTTAAGGTAGCAGGCAAACGTGTAGATTTGTGTGCAACACAGTCAAGTAGTGCAAAATATTTATTTCACAACTTCAAAGCCAATAGAGAAGTTAAATTCTTAGGCAACTGATGCTGCCTTTTTACATACACACTGAGATGTCAAGGAAAACCAGACACTTATTACTCCAAAGTTTCTCTTTCACAGAGCCTCTTTCCCTATTATTAATTTTTCTTCTTTGCTACTTTCTGACAAACCTTCTCTTCTCCAGCAAACTGATCGCTAACTTGCCCACTGCAGTACTACCGCAGTCCTTACAGCTGTGAACTGCTTCAAGGCAAGCCACACTGCCTGGAAATCTCAGTACAGAGATATAAATTAAGTCTCTGGGCTGAGGCTCAGGGACTATTTTTCTCAACATAAGCCTCATACAAGCCATGGTGAGAGCCCTCAAAATGTCCTCTGTACAAACTGCTCTGTATTTATCCAACAGTTACCACATTGTCCTGACTAGTTCCTTTAAAGTTAAGCATCAGAACACAACAGACAAGCAAGAGAATATTGTAACAGCCAATGGAGGAATGAAGTCAACTTGCTGAGACCTAGAGCTAGTACCTTTGGTCCTGCCGCAGAAATGATAATCTGGCCAGGAGCTTGAATCCAAGGTTCACCATCAACTTGAACTGGAATTGGCTTAAGGAGCGTTACACGGAAATATGAGCCTTGGGCTATGCGGATACCTGATCGAAAACCACCTTGGACTTGGCCCTGTTAGGAAGTAAAAGGCAGGATCTCAATCATTCCAATTAATAATAATAAGAAATACTAGCTGCAGTTACAATGAGTGGATAGTATTTTATTCTCATCTGACATTTTATGTTCCAAGTAAAAGAATTGTTTAGGCAAAATCTGCATAGGATGCTTTTACTGCCCCAGAATTAACTATTTCAGTAGTGGAAAACTTGGATATGCCAGTAAGCTGCTGGAGGCAAAACAATTTCCACAGCAAAGCTGTTTGTATACATGAGTCGGCCAAGGACCCAACACTCACAAAGGTCTTGTTTGATTTCACTTCCCCCACTCCACAACACAGTAAACACATTTTCAAAACATGTAACTATACAAACAAACTTTGGCCTTAGAAGACTAAAAGCACTTTATCAATCAGGGAGAGTTTTGGCAAATTCAACTCCATATTTATAAATAAATAAACACACTCAACTGCAGATATATAGACTCAACTTCAACTTAATAGCCGAGTTAACCTTTTAGAGTTAGCTGTAAAACCTGAAGATATGTATGGTAACCATACATGGGCATAAAAATCTAAAGAGCACAAAACCAGAGCACAAGTTCTTAACATTTATATTCAAGAGCAACAGGTCTGTTTCTTGCTGCTTCTGCTTTCACAAAAAATGTAAAGATCTCTATCAAAACACTTCTTGATTTGGTTGTTTTATGGATCAGTTACAGTTGTCCCTCTTGCACTTTGCACCCCCCATATTGTGGCTTCAGATCTTAGCGGCATGATTTTTTAGCAATTTCGCAACTGCACCTGCGCGACCTGCCGCTGTGGTGGTGGTGGCATGGGCAGTGGCACGGGTGGCGGTGGTGGTGCGGGCAGCAGCGGGGACAGCATGGGTGGTGGCGGCACGGGCGGCAGCGGCGGTGCGGCTGCCATTCAACGGGGAAGGTGGGCTACGTGGATCCCAATTAAGACCGTGGGTCCGCGTTATAGGAGACCTGACTGTATCTCTAGTTACCTGACTAGATATGCTTTTTCAGCAGCAGATCTCCTTAAGTAGTGAAAAAAACAAGAAGACAAAAATAACCTGCCATCTCAAAGGACTGTGTTATGTACTACAGTAAATCCCTGGTTATTTGCAGTTCACATCTTCACAGTTTCAATCTTTTGCGATTCATTTTTTAGCAAAAAGTGGGAGTCTATGCATGTGCAGATAGGGCTGCAAAGAGAGACGGTCCATGAATACATGAATGAGCTCATGAATATGTAAATGAGCCCTGCCTGTCACAGCGACCCCCTTGGCCCTGGAGTGCTTGGTGTGTTGGTGCCATTCCACTCACCAAAGCGCTCACTATGTATCTAGGGGCTCTGGTGGATGAGTACTCACCTTCCACCATCTAGGCCCACACGTGGGAGGGTCTTAGCGCCACTTCTACACCACGGCAGGGCCAAACTCTTCAGCACTTGCTGATGCATGGCGGTGGTGAGGCAAACCCAGAGGGGGCTGGGGCTGGGGCTGGGGCTGGGTCAGGGAGGGTGGCTGTGGTGATAGTGCCCATGGCTGCACAGGGCAGCCTTGAGGCAGAGGTGCATGCAGCTCTCTGCTGACATCTAGCCCACTGCCACAAGCTAAAAGAGGAAAGGAAATCAACTAACCCCACCCCCACAACCTTGCAGTCCTGGAGGAGCTGGAGGCAGTGAGTGAGGGGGGCCCTCAGCAATCAGCAGTAGCAGCTGGATTTGATGGCGGAATCACATCCTGCTGCGAGTTTGCCTTGTTTGGTGGTGCCAAGACAGCCAAGTTGA
>WEKX01003106.1:0-55549 GCA_013390025.1 Pitta sordida
CCTTATCAATACTGTGATACTGCGATAACAGATTCATGGTTTACATTTCAGAGGACTGCAGTAGTGGAGACACTTGGAATACAGTTCTCATTTGTTCCAATTAATTTCAAGGTCTCAGAAAGTCTCATGTTCAGAAGGTGACCTGCAAGAGGAATTGCTATGTCCCCGAATCATTGTATTACATGATAAGACATAGCTGGGTCCAAGTATCTGACAGACTCTTACTGCTCTTTGTGTAAATGGAAGTTGTATGGATTATTTTAAGCATTTCTCCCACCTGAGATGCTTCCTTTCTGCACTCTCTGGTCTTTTGAAGTGAACAACAAAAATCAAAGACCTCATGAAGCCTACAAGGAGCATTCAGAATTGTAAAAGTCTTTTGCCTTCAAGATCAGTGAGAGAGGAAAAAATAACTCAAAACCAGTTAAGTGTACAGAGACTAAAGCAATACTCACATACTGTTCTTTTATAACTTTTGTTACAGTTCTGGAAGCAGAGTATTAGTATTTTTCTAAGGAGAAAGAGGGGAAAAAAAAGAAAGGGGAAAAAAAAGAAGTCATATTTCCTCTTTCCACAGAGCATGCTTTCCACAGCTGTTCCATCTTCACCAGAGCGGTGAGGGTTAGCGAAATTACAGTCAGGCCTCCTATACCATGGTACTGTGGGTCTGGTTCCTCCCCCGCAAAGCCCTCTTTGCCCCACACCCTCAAATGGCCGCCCGGCACTCTGGCACTGTTTCAGCACTGCCTTACTGTGTATCGGTGTTGGTGTCAGCACTCACCAGCACCTGCGGCCACCCCACACAAGGAAAAACACCTTTTCCGCTCGGTTGGGGACACAGGTGCGGAGAGGTGCGTGCACCACTGTTCCGGTGTCTCCCCGGGTGGGCAGACCTGGTACCTCCATACTCGGGGTAGGTGTTTACCCCTAGAAAGTCTCAGACACCATGTCTAGCCTGAGAGTGTGTAAATCTTTCATAATTGCATGAAGCCTCCTTGCTTGGAGCAGAGCAGGAGGGTAACCAAGCCAGGGCAGGCACTATGGGGCAGGCGTGGCGTGGGCAGAGCAGTGTGCCCGTGGTCCATGCAGCATGGCATGGGGGTTGATTTGAATATTCATGACTGCCTAATTTGAATATTCATGTGTGTCAGGTCACGCAGGCATAGTCGTGAAACGGGCCTCCTTAATCACTGAAAAAAATCACACCACGAAGATGTGAAGCCGCTATCTGGGGAGCACAAAGTGGAAGAGGGCTGACTGTACTATGAAGAAATCATGAGACTATTTCAAGAAGACAGGTCATGATTAGTGATGTAAAGATATTCAGAAGAAGGAAGATAGTGCAAGCAATATAAGAAGCTACAAGACAGTCAGAAAATCAGAAAATTCATTTTGTTTAAAAACCCTCAAACACCATTCTAGCTCACAATAAAACCAAACTAATCTAAAAATACCTGCACACAAACCATGGCAAGATTGCTTTAGAAATCAAATGGGAAAACTTCCATTTTTCTTCATTTTGTCCGTAGAGCTGTCACGACAGCAACTTAAACAGATACTGAATGTACTCCCATTCACCAGCCTAGAGAGCTCGCTCCCCTTCAACTATCAGACTGTATGTGGGATCACTGAACTTATGATCCTGGTTTCAATCCTCCAAGAAGGGCTGCGCACCAATCATTTATTGAGTGACACATGAGAGTAGATTTTGTGTCTCTAGCACTACATGAGCTAATTTAACTGCAGGTGTAAGTCAGAGAAATTTCTCCTGAAGCTGTTTTCCTCCAATTATCAAATCATTCTATTCTATTGTTAAGTTGATAAAAACTAATGCCCTGCAGGGAAAGTACCTGTACAAAGGTGTTTCACTGTAATATGACTTCCAATGTTCCAGTCAGTCAAGAGGGGAAAGCGAATTTTGTTTTCTTCTGTCAGAAAAAAAATAATAATGAAGTTGTCATATTTAGTAGCACAGTTTAGAAAATCAGCGATGGAAGAGCCAGAGAGTATGGGGGTTTGTTCGTGGGGTTTTTTTTCTTCTTTGTTTTTGTGTGGAGCACAAATAGAAACTTAACTTTAGCAAAATATAAGTAAATGGTAGTATGCATTAAAATCATTGCTCTGCTAAAATTTATGCCTAGGGTAGCAATACAAGAATATTTTTTCCACTGTTCAAAGCAGCATCCAGAGCGAGATTAAATGAGAGCGGCTGCCTTTGTTCCCCCATAGGCTGCTGAAGGCAACGTACAAACATTACTTTGTGGAAACTGAGTCACTAGGTACTGCAGCTTTTATGGAAGAATCAGAGGTTCTCAATATTAAGAAGTCAAAACTCTGCTTTCCTTATGTAACATAATCTTCTCAGAGGAGAGAGGGCCAATGGCCTTCCATATTCCGGAAATGAAAAGTTGGATCAGATTTTGAAGGAACACAGAGTACTTAGCTGTAACAAGTGCTCACTAAGTTCTAATCCTGCTGCCTTTACCAAAACGGGTCTTTAGGATAGAAAATCACACAGGACGTTTAAGAACTGTAACTCAGAGCATATCACTGATGTTTTACAAATTCAAAGCAGCTAACAGAATAATTTTAATACGAGGAAATAGGTTCAGTAAGTTTCTTTGAAAGTTCAGTAGAGGGCTCAGTGACTGCTCTTAGATCCTGTGATTTGATTTGTTAGTTCTGATAGAGTTGTGATCCACTAGTACTTGTGATGATCCAGGCACTGAAATTCTAGCATACAAAAATATTAAGCATTTCAAACTGAGTTGCTGATCAAGATAAAAGAAGATCATGCCTCAGAGGAGGCAATCAAAGGACACACGAAAAAGCCATATTATGGAGCAACAAAGATCTGAACTTCCATTATCACTGCTTGGAAGTGTATCTTGTTTTACACATACAGGGAAAAAGAGAGAAAATCACCTAATTTTTTTTTTGTAGACATTTTGTCTGGTGAATAATTTCTTCAGCACAAAATGCCATCAGAAATTAAATAATATATCTTCGTAAATTTGTCTTTGGTTTTTAGGCTTTATTTTACTTTCTGATCACTATTTCAAACCCATTTACTGAAATACTGCTGAACATACTGTTTTGTCAGAGTTCCTGCAGAGTAAGTTAAAGCAGTTATTTTGTATAAGGAGGCTTTTTATGTGATATAAAGCATCCTCAGAACAATGGATGGATATTATTAAATTTTACGGTAGCCTGTTCAGAGACAGAACTCATTTTATGGAGACAGAGAGTCATAAAGTAAATAGAGGATCAACTTGGTCTTTACATCATATTCTGCATTTCAAAGGCAGAGGCAGAATTCCCAAAAAAGTCCCATCAAACAACATAAATGGACAGAAATACATAGTACAGAATGTGTCTACAATAACTACACTACTGAAAAACATGCAATTCTTGCTCTCAGACTGAAACAGCAACTTCATTGCTCTACTAGCTGATGTCAGCTGAATGAAAGTGCACCAGGCAGGGGATTCTGAGGAGCATCATAATCCTAGTATATGGGATATACTCTATCACTTCAGAAATTAGGTGCAGTCAGTGAATATACCCTCAGTTTTAGCACTCTGCCTACTGAGTCCATCATGAAGCTTCTAACGGAGAAGAATCTGTGTGATGAGAGAGAAAGAATGCAAGCAAATAAAAAGAAGAAAAAGATAGACTGATAATTAAGAAAACAAAGCTATTGAATTTGTTTATGGGAAATCATAGAGTTGCTGTCTAACAATTGCAAGGATAAGGAAAGAGTTCCACATTTTAAATTGAAACTGAATTCTAGTGCCTGTCATTGTTTTCAGGGCAGATCCTGAGTAATTCACACAGCAGGACTTGTATGCAATGCTAAACATGCTCAGCAAACAGACAAATTAGGAAGGGTCTGGCAGCAGAAATCTCACCTGGTATTGTTTTGTCTCTTTTGCAGGTAACATACCTTGCCAAAAACTGACCAACAGTTAAACAACAGAACTGCCTTCTGTTCAAGGCCTGTGTCCAGGTCACTGAAGATCACAAACAAGCCCATTGCTTTAACTAAAGCTGTATCCTTGTTTTGGATCCTCAGCTGGTCCTCAGATTCCAGTTCTGAGAGAGGTCTTAAACTGCAGCTGCTTGATAGTGCCAGTTGCACCAAATAAGAGAGACACTCTTTACAGACACAGAGAGAAAAATTTGTAGATGCAACCATCTCCTTTTAAGTATTCTTCAGGTAAGAGATGGAGACTCAATGGACCAGTGGCCATACAGAGTTATGTTCTCTAATGTTTGTTACAAAAACATATCCTGCCTAAAGCTGAGGCTGCAAGTGCTGTGTCACACTTTCAAATCAGTCCATCTACCTGAAGTTTGCTACTGACAAAAGCACATTGTTTTTATGTACCGTTTGCCTACTTTATATGCTACTTCCTCTTAATTCAGTTATTTGTCTTAATTCAGTGCTCAGTTCCTTCTTTAAAACAAAAATAATTTCTTAGGAACATATTCCTCCCTCCACAGCAAATTCTGAATATTTTAAATGTATGCATGAATTAAGTTTTCCCATAATATTCCTGGTGTTGATGACCTTCACAGGTTCTAGTTTGAAATAAAACAAATTACATTTTGCTTCCTGTTGAAAGTTTCCTACCCTTAGGTTCTAAAAAATTACTTGTATAAACAACATATTTAAAAAAACCCCACAAACATAATTACTTTTGTTTGCAGAAGGCTTCTTGCAAGACATCTTTAGGGTGTAACTATAACTTGTACACAGATAATATTGTCTAAAAAGTATAAAAATATAAAATTAACCCCACAAACATTAAACAATTCTGATTTTAGTGAATATATAAAATAGATTTCTTGAGGCAATATGTTAAGACCCAGTAAAAACCTGAGGAATTCACTGACAGCAAAACTTACCTTAAGAACAATTAGAATGGAAGCTCTAGTTTCTCTTACACCTTGTAGTCAACCCAATGCTTATGCCAAGACTTAATGCTGACTCCTTCTGCCTCTGTAAAAGACAGCCAGAATCTAAGCACTCCTATAGGTCTGGCAAACTGAATAGCAGTAACATCTGGCTTTCTGCCCGAATTTAATTGGACAAATATATTACAGGCTATGCTCTTATCATCAACTGCCAAGAGGCATTTAGATAATGCTTCTTTACAAGAAGAGAAAGCAAGTTTTTTTTCTTTTTGTTTCTAGAGAAATAGATGTACACTGTCAGGCAGATAACAATTAAGAACTGACTGCTGAATATCAGAGGAAATAAAAGTGACATCATTTACTTTTTTCGTTTAAAAAAACCCAACCCAGAATTCCAAATGTAGAGGGAGATACCTTTTTCTGTGGATTTCAGAATGAAGAATCCAGTTGATAAAGATGCTTTTTTTTTAAGATGCTTTGCCTACATATTTCATTTAAGAACTCTAAGTCAGACCTACTTCTTCCTCTTTAGATAGATCATCAGTTTTTTGATCATCATTACCATTTCTGCAGGGCAATGGAACTGCACCTGTGGCTCCTTACCATCCCTCCTGGCTCAGCCACAGGTATCCCAGTGCCAGTGTCAGTGCTGCATTACTGCTGTCAGCAAAGAATGTTCAGGTAGCTTTCTCTGTGAGCTGAGTTAAGATTCTACAAGGAGGAAACAGAACATAATAAAGACTGAAAAATATAGGAAAAGGGGAAAAGAAAAGCTCCCTGAAGAGCATAATTTGAAAGACTAGACATTTCTGCTAAATGTCTATTAGCATAACTACCTACATTGTATACAGACATCAGGGTAATCATTGTTATTACATCTTACTATTGCTACCGTATTAGGTAGAAAGAATAGGGTACAAATTTTTTTTGTTCTCCTTACTTCTTGCAGGAAATGCCTGGGGTAGCAGGCATTCATTAAGAGCATGACCATCACCCTGGCTCGCTTAAGAGGTGGGTCCCAGCAGGCTGTTTAGGCAATGACAGCAGGAGCATCTCCCCAGCCTAGGATCAGCTGTGTGTCCTTAGTGACTATTGTGAGATCAGGATGTAGCCTGTCCAACAAGGCTGTGTGGCAGGAGACTCAACATTCTGCTAAAAGAAGGTCTGTGAGTTTGCAGGGAACAAACAAGTTCTTTCAAGCATGAGGGAGTTGTTGAATACCTTCCCAGAACATTGGCCTTGCACGCAAAGCAGAAGGATTTTTTGATTTTTTTGCCTCCTCACTGGTAGCAGATCCTCTCTGCTCTGCCTGCATAGTGAAATAAAATTTGTGAGGGCTGGCACTGAATTCTTCTGGACCTGTTTTAGGCAAAACAGACATAACATGGATTCACAATCCAGAGCCATTCCCTGCAGGCTGGCAAGCCAACTAAGATGACAGCTATATGATATGCAGACTTTTGGCACTAACGCCGATGAGCAGCACCAGTTTTCTCCATGCATACAAAGCCTTTTAAATCATCACTGCAGAACTTACCTTATGCTGGTCTAGCTCCCCTGGGCTGATAAAAGTTTGTCTCATACACATTAACATCTGGTGCAGATTCTGCAGTGCTAGAGCTTTGCTTGGAGAGGTTCAGTAAACTCACAGCTGTGAAACAGGGAAGGTACCCCTAGATAGGGAGCTGGATACATGTAGAGTAATGAAGACAGGAGACAACTGTGACACAGCACAGTAATTAGCACATAAATTGAGTGCATAAATTGAAGTTAATCTCCAAGAAAAGGTTTATGTTTAGGTACTGGCAAATACTTTGTTTTGAATAAAAGCAGTGCTGTGGATTATTCAGTTATGTATTTAGAAGTTCATTTCTGAAAATGTTTTACTGTACTACTGATTTAATAATTTAATATTTTTGTCCCAAAATGTCATATAAATGAGCATACAAGTAGCAGACTTTTACACCTGCTCAAAGTTAATGTTTGCATTATTTAACCAAAACCATTACAAACTAACTCAGCCATGAGAGTAAGGGTCCCAGTATAAGACTGTATGTACTAACAACTCTTACATTTAACTTTTGGTCAACTTTCAGTCAAATAAGGTTTAAGTATTTGTATAACGTACGCATGTGGATGGTTAGTTGAATGGAAAAAAACATGAAGATTGGCTATCACTTATTATAACTCTATCAGCTACAGTTTCATAAGGAAGTAGTTACAGTTAAGCTGTGAAAAACTTAGAGCAAGTACGTGCAGATTTGATTGCAATAAGCATGCCTGGTTGGTGTGTTTTCACATACATTTTTTAGTGTTTTCTGCATAGTTCAATTAACAAAAAAGCATGTTGGAAAAACAAACAGTCCACAGGCATGCGTGTCATTTGCATTTATTGATAGAGCAAACTAATTAAGTAGAGCTGGGCTTAGCTGCAAAATTAAAAATCTAATGCTGAAATTGGGAATCAATCTCACTGTTAGTATTGTCAGTGATGTCAGCAGGACAGCACTTAGTAAAGGTTATATGAGTCTGCTTTATTGTTCATTGCTACATTCTTTTCTTCTACATCTAAATAAATAAATATGGCTAAGCTAGCAATTTATTTAGAATAATTACTATTATTCAAATATATGTCATAGATTTGGAATCAAGTTTTTTTCCCCTAAACTACACAAATACGAAATTTCATATAACCATCCAGACAGTGCAACGTTAGGAAAACACCACAACACAATACCAAACCATACTGCAGCTTTTAAAAATTTCCGTATTTGTCTCCCCGCTTGTATATCCTAAAGCTGCTATCTCTCTCCAGATCCAAGTTCTTTGTTCTTCTACTTCTTGGCTCCTGTTCTTACTAAAATGATATGAAATATGTAATTCATACCTGGAAATGAACATGAAAAACCCAGTTATGATGGAGGGACTGTTGAGAATATATAGTGTTTTCATTTGTCATTTGGGTTTAACAGGGAATGCAGGCTGCAATAATGATGATCCTTTACTGTTGGGGCAGAAAAAAACAGATCACATAGGCTAGAGGCTATTAATTTTGGCGTGAGTGGATCCTGAAGGACAGCAATATAAAAAGATAAATATTTTTGAAATATAAACATTTGTACCAGGAGAAAAAAATCATATCTCTTGATGTCAGTGGCCCACATAAATGATACAGAGCCTCAGAGCCTGTTGTGAGGTGAAGGCTCCTGAAGATGGTAAGAAAACCTGCCTAAAGCCAACAAGCAGAAAACCCAAAGCTTGAGGCAATATCTCAGCAGATTCCAGTTTCTGAGATAGGTTTATTCATGTACATGGGATTCACAGAATCATGTCCTTGACCTAGAGGACAGCTTTCTAACCAGGAGGTGCACACCCTTGCGTAAAGACAAGACATAGACATGGTACAGTGTTTTGCAGAGCAGGAATTGAATGTAGGAAACATGATGAGGGTCAAATTCCTAGTCCCTAGGACCAGGGGAGCTCACTGGCTACCAGCTAGAGAAAGGCAGGAGCTGGGAAGGGAGGAGCCAGATATTGCATACTTTTTGAGCCTTGGAAACAGCCAGTCTGCTCCAGGAGGGAAGGAAATCCATCACAGGGGACCCTGACTCGCTTTGTAGCATGACTGCAAAGTGAACCTCACCTTCCAGTCTTTGCTTCCAGGAGTCTCTATGTGCACTGGTTTACATGATCCTTAGAAAGGGAGACATTTGGTGGAACAAGCATTCAGACATTATCCTCTTCAGGTCCATGTCTTGACTATTTGCTGCCCAGAGAGCTGGCAATATAGTCTAGGAGAGGAATGTTTTTGCCAAGAGAGAGAAACTCTCAAATGATCATGCAGTGCCACCTAGTCGTTACTGCTGAGGTTTGCAGAAAAAACAAAACCCAATTGAAAACAATTACGTACTCCCTAACGGGTTATTAGAGAAATGATTTCCTTCGACTCTTGGAAGGAAGAGTGGTCATGTTGCTCCCCATGTTATTCCGATATAATTTGTTTACAGAATATTTAAAAATGTAACTTCTATTTCAGTTTTAGAAGGCTCACATTTATTGCTCAGGCTTACAAAATATGTTTATCTCTGGATGACATACAAAGCTACCAAACCTCTAACAGACAATTAAGAAGTGATGCCTGAGAAGACCAGTTACTACAAGTGTAATTGGCCATAGAAAAAGAATTTCTGTCTACATGTGAGGAAATCTTATGGAACTAGGAGCAAGAGGCAGGTTACATTGCAGCTGGAGGAAAATATGAGTGTAAGCATGCACATGAGGGCCTGCAGCAGTAACACAGTGCTATTCCTTGTGGATATTCCTGCAGTTAATAGAAGGACGCCCTTCAGCCTGAACAATGGTATCAGTATGCTCAACATCAATGTAACTATGCAGGTGTAATGTAACCATAACAGGATCTTGAATGGTTGCATTTTGAGTCTTAAAATTATGTTGTGACTTCTCATAGTTGTTGGGAAAGTTTTCTGTCTTTCTGTAAATCTGTATCTCAAATACTTGTGTGGTAATCTGTTCCTTTATGTAAGCAAACAAAAGTTAAACCAAATAAAAGTAAGTATGATTCTAGCACTTACAGCTACACAACACAATTTGTAAACACAAACTCAAAGCTCAAAGTGTTAAGGCATGATACCAGCTCAAATTCAACTCAGAGAGTCATTGAATCACAGAATACTTTGAGTTAGAAGGGACCCACAGGGATCCTCAAGTCCAACTTAGGGCTAATATTTTGCAATCAGTATTGTCAGTTCCATCTGATCTTTAGCCTTTTGCTTGACACTGGAATTTTTGGAAGGTGAATATGAGAAAGTGTCTCACTAGTACAGGTAGTTTCCTGGAAAAGCTGAGAAGTTCCACACAGATATAAGGATCTAATCCATTAAAAATCCTACAAGACTATGAAACAGACTTTTTTCCTTATTATTTGTTATTCTGATCATAAGAATTTTCTTGTTTTAAACAAGCATCCTTGAAAATACTTTCAGGTTCACCTATTGTTTTAAAACATCTTGAGGAATATGTGTATGAAAACATACAAAAAATCAGTGGATGGCACTGTTGGCTTGCACATAGAGAATCACCTCCTATATTATTATATATATATATATATGGATTTTAGGATTAACTATATATGGATTTATGTCTGTCTAGTACCTTACAGATTTTCCTAGATTTGAGTAAATCCATATTTTTTAAAGTTTATTTTCTTATTGAATCTACCAAAACTAATGGCTGTTTAGGTCTGACATTTTGAGTCTCCCTTGCAATAGAAAGTGTTTTGACCAAATGATGGACTGAAAAAAATAATCTCTATAGCCACTGCAAGGAACATATCAGGTCTTGAAACACTGACAAGTGATTTTAACTCTTACTCCACAAGCACAAAGCATGACGGTTTAGTTTATTGAAATCTTGTACAAACAACACATTTTCTCATCTCTAGGGTACCTTAGGGACTTACTCCCTCATTCAGTCTCTGATCATTTTGTCTGAGTTCTCTCATGAGTTCCCTTAGAATCCTTGAACACCCTCAGCTTCTTTCAAACAAGGTAAGACAGAGAAAACAATGTTGCTGAAAAGGCCACGTGGTAGGTATGTGGAGAGGTATTGCAAACCCAGTGACAAAGCAATTGCCTCACAACAGCGCAGCACACTGAGACCATTTAATGCTTGGCAGCATTTATTCTCTGCTGCAGCTCAAGCATTGCATGAAGTAGGGAGGGAGAGACCTGCAATTCTTTTCTCTGTGGATCGTATGGCTAGGCAGGGGGATAAGGAATTGCCAGGCACTTTTGCTGCAGGTATGCAGGCTGAGGCTTCTGTCCTTCACAGTGGCATTAATTCCACTGAAAATAAGTACATTTCAAGGTTGTATGTAGGTTTTGAACACAAATCAAACCCCAGTCTCAATGTCAACCTTAATTTGAACCTGCACTGTGGACACAGTCTTGTACGCCCTGATTGTGAGCTTGCTCAAAGTGAAAAGATGAAAACTCTCATCTCTGTCTGATGGATGGACCAGACACATGAGGTATCTTGTGCGTATGCTGTGGGCTTTCCAGCATGTTTTGCAATCAAATCAGCCAAGGGATCCCCTTCTGGATGAGCCCCCATGTAATGTGGCAATTGCATCAGAAGTTTGTAAGTAAACAAAATTTACTTCATTTTTTCTGATAATGTGGCACTTTCCTGCAGGCATCCTACCCTAATATATATACGAGGCTACATGGAGCTAAATCAAGAAAACTGCTAAAGCTTCCAGAGCTTGGAACACTTTAGTACATTGCCTGCATTATGCTTCCACATATAAGGCAATGCACCCTGCGGGCCAGAACCGTAAGTACTGAATACAAAAAAAGATTCCCACTGAATTTGGTGGGCTCCCTTTGTCCGCAGACCTAAATTCCAGCTGGGGCAGATACCTAGCGAAGGGTAGAGGGAAAAGATAAATCTGTCCTTCCTTGCTTCCTATTAAGAATTTTGCAAAGATATTCATGTTATTTCATCGAAACAAATTTTGAAACTCTTTACCATTTTAAGATGGAAGGAAAGAAAAACCACACCTTTATTTTTTAAATTGAGAGCTATAACCCTAATGTATTAGTTGAGGTCCTAGAAAGTGGAATCCAGACAGGGATTGACTAAAGTTGGGGATTTTTTCCATTCACTTGCCCAGCTGTGAAGTTTCCCCTGCCTATCTTGCATTAGAAGTAATATGAGATAAAATACACTCTAAGGGACTTTGGTTTTGTGATGCAAAGATCCTGAAGGAGTCTTTTATCCTGACAGATAATGTATTTCTGTCATGTCTATTGCATCTCCACACTTCATCTAGGCACCCACTGTTGTCATGGCTACAGTATCCATACTCTAAAAAATAATAAATAAATAAAATACCTTCAATCAGAGTGAAAGAAAAGAATATTTTTTCTGAGTACATGAAAAGTCATTTTCTGCTCTAGACTTATTTTAAGATTACAGTATTAAATTGCCAGAACTGTGTTTGCAAGTCCAGTTTTAAGTCCACAGATTTGAAGCTGGAATATACTGAGCTAATCTACTCAACAACTGAGCTCATGGCTGTGCACTGCTGGAATAATAAGCAGCACTGAACCTTGAAACAGATCATGGATCAGCATGTCTCCATTACCCTGTGAAGGGAAATCTCCCTCCGAAATTTTTTAGGGTTTCATATGCAGAAGGGTCTAAAATTCCTTAATCCGTGAAGATCAAATATTTCAAGATGCAGGTAGCAAAAGATTACTTCAATGCAAGTAACATGGCAAGCAGGGACATAGACTATGGTGTACCTCCATTAAACGCAAAGAGAGTCAGCTACAGGAATGCAATTAAAATTATGTGTTTCTAAATGTTAGCTCAGAATAATTGTGTTAACCGGTAGATGACTCTGCTTTGAGCCAACTCCTGTAGCCTCAGGGACTGAAGAGAAATAGCACAGATTTTTAATTCTCTCACTACTGACTTTTATAAAGCTAGTACAACTATAGAATGACAAGAGCATTATTTTGATTTTAGTTTACATAAAAGCTAGTAGTTTACATTATTTTTCTTATCAGACAAGGCAGACAATTTCCAGTGCCTTGCTCACGGCTGTCGGGAAGCTTTTGTGAAACTCAGCACGCTCTCTTTGTCATGCCATCCTTCCCCTGCGGCTGCTTACAGAGGTCTCCAATTGAGTCCCACAGTCAAATTATTATCTCAGTTTTGTCGTTAACAAGCAAATACCTTCACTGTGGCACATAGGCTTAACTGCAAATAGGGTGTGCAAATTGCACAGCTTGCCTTCACTTGCTACCATTCTTCCAAAAATGCTCAGAGGAAGCCTGCTTACATTACTGTGTCAGTGTGTTTCTGTAAGGCTGAACCTTGGCTGCCACAAAGCTTGTATAGATTTCTTCCTTATTGAAACAGAATAGCTCCTCTGCCCAGTCACATATAAACACTGCTCCTCTGGATATTGTCATAGGTTTCTGATTCTGAAAGATTTAATTTCTTGTGTGCAATAGCAAACCTACTTGCTAATACATTTTAGTGGAATGGTAATCAGCAGAACCAGGCTGCTCACAGAGCAGCTCCCGGATGTCTGCCATACATTTCCCATGCCTGACAGGACTTTTCCCTAGGGGCATGCCATTTATCAAGGAAAGTACATGAAATTCTCTGTTACCAAAACCTGTTCTCTTAATGCATGTGTAATGAGGTGGCTAATGCTTGGTGAGTAGGAGTGCCTAACCTTAACAGATACATGTGCTAAATAATGCAACAGGCTTTTGAGTTATCCCTCCCAAAATACGTAGTTATTGATATACAAAAAGAGGTTTCCAGATATGATTAAAAATTTAATACTATATATTCTTTTAATTTTGACTTTGCTACTTTCTGTTAATGATAGGAAACAAACCAGAAAATTGTACTCTCTGTTGTGGTAATATTAACAAGAAGTCTGCAATGCCTAATCCCAAAGAGCACACTATAACTAAACATGATAAAATTGAAAATATACACTTACATAAAGGAAGGAATTGTTAAACACAATATATAAGTTCAGGGGGAAGACTATGCTTATCTGTCCAAGTAGCCTTACTGAGCTCAATACTGCAGAAATTAATTCTGATCTACTTATGATTTTTGCCTCCTAATATAAGCAAGAATCCAAGACCTAGGGCTTTTTTAAGGTCAGTCTTTCACCTTTCATCTGACAATTTATATGTATTTTGCCTTGATATCTCTTTTCTTAGAAGATCAAAACAGTGACTTCTTCACCTTTGCTGTGCAACCTTTCTCCAGGCTAAAGCTGCTGTTGGGAACCACGTTATTTCCCAGGTTCAGAAGCCCTTTATACTGAGCACTGCCTTCTCCAGTTGTGCAGGTATGTGGCTGTGTATTTCTGCAGAATTGTATCCTCTCATTTTCTATTTCTTTCTGGGATTTCCCTATAGTTGTTCACTACAGGCTGAATGGTACACACTGCTACTCCTTTGCTCAGTGATTTTAATAGCAAGAACATCAAGAAAGTTTGGACAGTATGTTTCTTGCTGGGAAAAACTTCCTCATCCCCACACATTTTTCTCCAGCTTGGACCACTTTAGTACAGTGGTAAGGGTCCCCACCTGGCATGTGGGAGACCCGGGTTTGATTCCTGCCAGGGAGACAGTGTTAAGAGTTGGACTCGATGATCCTTGTGGGTCCCTTCCAACTCAGAATATTCTGTGATTCTGTGATTCTGATTCTGTGACCAGGGTCTCTCATTTCCTCCTTCTCAAAACACCTATTGTACAAACTCCAAAGAGCCACAGCATTTGCCTCATTGGTTTTCCCTGCGGCACACACAAGCTTGATTTAGGATCCTGGGCAAGGTGCTTCACTTCTGTGAGATGTTGCCTGTGAAACTGGAACATGAGACTACATAGGCTTCTGCCACTCCCTCCACAAGAACCATGTTAGCAATTAACTGATCTGTATATTTACAGGATTAAAGGATCTGGTTTCTTTTACTAGGTCAGTTTACTCTGCTGTAATTAGCCTTATCCTCTTCTTACAATTAGTGTCACACCAAAGCCTCAGAGCTTAACTGCTCAAACTTTGGGAGTGATCAAATTCATATCCCATTAGTGTAATTGAAAACTGAGTTTGTCATCATGTATAACTCTGTAGGTTCTACTTGCATGTATACAAAACACTTAAAAATTATAATTTAGGCTTGAAAGTAAGAGTTTTGTTTAACGTAAGGATAATGAAAATGACACAGGTGTTTCCAGGAAAATCTGTGTAAAACATTATAACAGGGAACCACACAGCTCACTTCTGCATGGCCTACTTTCTAGGTTGACTAGAGGTGAGCAAGGTCTAATTTGAAAGCAAGCATGCCATCAGCTTGCTTATGATGGGCTTATGATGTGCTTAAGCACACTGGCACCTTATTGAAGCCATCTAGCTTTCAATCTAGAGCTTGCCTGGGGAAAAAACCCACTGACTTGGCTACGCAGGACAATAGGCTTATTTGTATCTATGGAGTATTGGCAACAACAATGTAAGCAGACAAACTGATGGGAAAATGCTTGTGTTTTGTATGTTTTTGTCATCTACAACTACCTTTTAATAGGAAATATTTGCCACAGATATTAATCTGAGCTAGTAGCTGAAATGCCCATTATAGCTAATTGAGACAAACATCTTCTTTCATGAAGGTCTCTATTAGATATCCACATTAGATGAGTCATTCTGCAACAATCCAGACAAAGCTCACCTAAACTGTCAAACCAATTCTACTCTTACAAGTAATACATAATGTACCACTGAATATTACATCACATCCTCAGTGTTTTGAGCGTTCTTGTTGATTTTAGCTGGAATTTGCTGGTGTGCACTTACTGGAATCAAAAGCTACATCATGACCCCAAACAACATCTTCTGTACTTCCAGCTAAGCTGTTTAATTCAGTTATTTTCAAGCTTTTCTCACTGATAACAGAAGAAATCAATGCTACTAATAACCATTCCTACTGATGGTCTCCAACATTGGCTGAAGCTCTGCAACCATTGCTGCAATCCTTAAGATTATTTTGAATGATTTTTCACTTCTCTCCTCTCTTTGGATAATTCTTGACTCTGGTATTACATGTCTCACAGACATGTCCCACAGATAAACTACAAGTAACAAACTGTTTGCCAGTGATAATAATCTATTAACATTTAATGAAAATGGTGAATATCTGCAATATGCAGGTGAAGAAAGTGATCACACATAAATTAGATGACCTGGCAGTCAGGTAGCTCTAAGTCTTCTGACAAGTAACCACCAGCAAAGAGTAGTTAATTGTTGTTAGGCTAGGTCACTGAGGCTCAGTGGTTTTCCATGCACTACTCTGCTATAGCCATGAAATTAGCCTATGAATGAAATCTGTTGTCCACAGTGGGAAAGGGATAGCTGTCTGGTGCTTTAGTGCTTCATTTCTTATTTGTTCTACTCTGGAAAAGGTGTTCACAAGAAGATTAACAACACTTTGTGTTGACAGAGAATTCAAACCTTTCAGAAAATTATGAGAACTTTCAGAAGACTGACAAGATGTTATTATCTCTTGCTTTCTGCAACAGTGCTAGACCAGTCTTCATTTACACTTCCTATACCTTTGCAGTCATCTTTGCTATTAATTTTTATTAAAATTAAACAGTTCTTACAATTGGATATTTAATCCCATTTAACCATCTACCCATTCTAATCATCTGGTCATTCTCCTAATTTTTCTAAAAAGAGCATAAACAGGAAGGGCTGTACATTCTATTACTGTTGCAAATCACTCAAAATATATCCCTATTCAAGAGTGATCAGACTTAGTCTTGAGAATTAGGACAAATTAACTTCATTAAGCATTAAGTCAAAGAACAGCTGCTAATTCTGATGCTAATTCTTAAAACTAGATCTGTGAGAATTCCACATTATTTTCTTCCGTGAACAATCCTTTCTTCTTTTCCCACTTCCCATCATTTCAACAAAACACTGCTGTTTATTCTCACAACAAAAGGTGCTGGCAAAGAGTGCACAGCTTTGAAAGCAGGGCAGTGAGCTCAGACTCATTTATGTCTTATATAGCTACAATAATTCTGAATAATAAAAACCATAATAGAACCCGCAAGTGTGCATACACCTGTAGATGCTCCGTATCATCCTTCTCCATCCTCAGTAGATCTATTTTGTTACTAGTTGTATGTATTTCTCATTTTTCTCTGTATTTCGTCTGCTAAGTTTGCACAAGGAATACCTCTGTGGTCAGAGCAGTGTACAGATTTTTTTCCTGTATAGACTGTATTTGTATTCAGGAACTCCTGTCTTGCCCTCAGTCCTTGTGTGTGTCAAGAATAAAAGATATTTGGCAAAGAACTTCACAATCTTCACATCCTGGCCAACACAGTGAGGGGGAAAAAAAACCCCAATGTGCTGTTTCTACTGTATCTTTTACTGCTACAGAGAGGAGAGGAAAAAGATGATTATTTCCTCATTTTTAAAGTCTTCTGATCACATAATAAATCCAAGAGACTCTTGCAATTGTTCTCATACTCTCTTAATCCAAAAGCCAGGCATATGCATTCTGTCTGAGATCCTTCCTGGATTGTTTTGTGTGGAACTGCCAACTTCTAAGTAATTATCTTTCAGACTGGTTACAACAAAGATGATAAATCTTTAAAACAGTAAAAAACAGCCAAAGTAAAAGGTTTTTTTAATTACATCATAATAACTGGAGATTTTGGTGCTGCCCTTGTTCTGTATCCCCATTGAATACTTTTTTTGGAAAAAGAAAAATCTCATCTTTTCTTTCTCTGAAAAAAGCATGTTTTAATTTAAGCCACGTAAAAGTCTGCCAAACAACCATATTTCACAGCTACAGAAAGATATGTAACCTCTATACTTCAGAGCTAGAGTTCTGTGTAGTTAATGATAGCGCAAATCCTTGCTGAAGTAACTGCAAGAAAGCACGGGGAAACTTGGAGAAACAGACTAAGCAACAAACCCTCAGGTTCTGTTTGAGCAGCATTACTAGCTACACTATTTTTCTTTGACCCCAGCTTAATAGAAGAAACACAAAAATTGCTGTCAAACTTTTTCAGTAAGCCAGCAATTTCCCATGCTTCCCCGCTGACTTACTACTTCATGGCAGAATAAACAGCTTCAGAGCAGATACAATCAACTCAGTGGAATTCACATCTAGTTGCATTAAGTAGCATACTCAAGTAGCTGTGAAGGGTTATATCAGCTGCCTGACATAAATTCTGAGAAACAGAGCATATGGATGTTTGTACAATGAAGCAGAAGTAAATTTCCATTTTGAAAGCATTGTCAGGAAACAGCTTGCTGTCTGGAGGAAAGTGCTTTTACATTTCTTTCTTGTATCAAGGAGATATATTTAGCTGCCACAGTGGCAGATATTACTCTGATACAAGATATGGTGATAGATTATTGTTTTATTTGATAAAGCTGCCTGGATAATATTCATAATTAGCACATGATAGAGCTCTTTGCATTAAGGAGAAGGTTGAAGATGTACAGAAAGTTAGGAATAGTTTCATAACAAATTGTGTTAGGGCTTCTGAACTATAACAGCTTCAAGATTATTGCCTCAGGAGCTCACGTTAGTCCCAGTCCAGAACTACTTAGAATTATTTGACAGCACCTTTAAAACATTAATCCAGCATTTTAACCTATAACTATCATTGTTTTAGTCTTACATGAAGCAACAGATACTTGCATGCTGCACGGAGACTTTTAAAAGTGCTGCAAGAGGATCCCAAATTTAACAAAAAAACAGTAATAGCCTCCACCTCTGAGCTGCGAATTCTACTATCTACAGGAATCTCCTCTTTCTTTGCTCTTTTACAGCATAATTAGGTTAGTTTATACGAGGTGAGAAGGCATTCCTAATCTGGGTGGAGAGTCAGGGCTTTCAGGTCGCCGGCTGTAATTGGTAAGTGTGGGTTGCCGCCCATCTTCCTCCTGAGCCTGGCACAAGCATCGCAGAGATCAGCTGCCAGGGGCAGGATGAGCTGCACCCTCAGCTGCTCGCTGCATCCAGCTGTGCTCCAGCTGCCTGAGATGTTCTCATCCACAGTTCACATTCAATCCTGAAAGTGTGACAATAAACTTACACCATCCTGTAATGAAAAGAAGGGAGATGGATAGGTGAAATTTGTTAGTGATGAAAAAGAAAAGCTCATTACACTAGCAGATACCAAAGGACATTAACAAGAAAATATGCAGTCCAACCTTGTAGTAACAATAAAAACCAAACTCACGTAACATTTGTTTTCCTTTTATATTATGTGCAGTCAATGTCCAGGGCCTTGTCTTTGTATCTGTCTTTTTGCATTTTATGTATTTCCTCTAGCACTGTACTGCAGAGATAATTGCATAAAATTAAATTTATTGTTTCTAGCTCCCTTTACATTTATGTTCCTCAGATCAGGAAGAAGGAAAACAAGTTGAATGTAGGAAACTCCTCCAGTTATGCTCATTGCTCACATGCCCTCTGTTTCACAGTGGCTATACATATGACATTTAAAAGTCTGTAGGTGGTTACATTTCATAGCAACAAATGATCCTTCATTTATGGAAAATACATTTGCCCTCTGCTACATGCCTGATCTGTGTGTTGGACCAAGGAAAAAGCTGGACATACGCAGTCATTCCAGAAGGCTATGAATTTGCATGTACAGTCCATGGTGCATAAGGTATTGTAAGTGCCTCAGATACACACAGTTTGTGCTTTTGAAGGAAATTTTTAAAGCCGTTCCTTCAGGATGAAAGGAAACTGAAGAAGCGTTATTTTACTTAATCAAATCTCAGTACTGGGACTGATTTATTAGGGTGTTCTGTATCTTCTATCCTCACTCATTGTAAGAGGACTGAATGACCCTCATGTCACAGAGCCTGAAAGGACACATGGTATGGTGTGGAAACCTTTCAGTCAAAAAGCAAAACCAAACTTCGCAGGAAAAAAGAAGCTGTTTTTTGTTTCTCTTCGCTTTTTGATGTCTACTTGGGGGGATGCTCTGAAGTGGCAATCTCTTCCCAGGACTTCTGCACAATGTGTCCCCAAATTCTTGCACCTGTACAGGCAAGAATAGCCAATTTGTTGACTGAGCACTGGAAGACATATAGCTAAAAACACAGTACACTACCTATTTGAGTAAGGAACAGAGTTTAAAGCATTAAAAGAATATACTGGATATAAATGACAGCTGTGACAGGAACATGAGAACAACTTTCATGTTTTTATTGCTGCCTTAGAAGCAATTGATAAACAGTACACTTCATATATAAATGAGCATGTGTCAATATATGACAACAAAAATAAATTACAGCGACATAGTATTTAACTTTACAAGGTTGTACAAATTTTCCAAATATGAATAGATTTCAACTTAAAAACTGGAAATAAGTTAAAACTTCAACTATTCTGAAGACTTAAAAATATACATACAGTTTCACTCAATCACAAAATTTACAGTATGATTTTTTTTAAGCTGTTTAGTCTTATACACCCATATATTTTTGACTGTATTAGTGGAATATATCCTGCTATATGCAGCTTTACTGCACTGGGATAGAGAGAGGGGTTCCCTGAGGGCACAGAACAGGCTTTGAGTGCTTGTATTTTAAGTAATTTCATTGCATTTATTAGCTAGAAATATAAAACCAAAGTGTTATTTATCTGTCCTATAGTGAGGGACAGATTTATCTTGCCATTAATGTTAATGCGAATTTTGAAGAAAGCTTAACAGTAGAACTGAGCTAAACTAGGTCTATTCAGACAGGATGAATTAGGTCACATGAAAAAGGTCACATTATTTCATGAAATATTTAAAGAATATCTGTTTTGCATATGATGTCATTAGATTACATAGTCATGGCTATGTGCAGAGATATTTGCTTCCACAACTAATAGGAAAATAGATTTTATATGGTACTTTGAAGTAATGGGATGGATTATGGAATTGTATTTTTTAACACCACAATTATATGCACTTGATTATTTTATTAAATATTATGAGGATAAAAAGCATTGGACAAAACTCCCTGCTGTGAGTGTGTGATAATTGATAATGTTAAGGGTCTAGTTCAAGTAATAAAATAATGTAAGGTAAAGAATATTCATACCGCAGCTGGATTACTCTCAATAATTCAGACTGTAGTTAAACTTAAGCTGGAGCAAACAGGCTCTATGTACCATCAAAAAGGTAAAGGCTTGAGAATTAAGAAACCATTAGAAAGAAAACAGATAAAGAGAGAAATATCAGCAAACTGACACATGTGAGAAAATTGCACAATTGTCAAAATACAGGAGGACACTCATGCAGACGAAGGTGTCTTAAAATGTCTGCAATGAATTTGGTAAGAAAAAAAAAAAGAAATTCCAGATTTCTATTTGTCTGAATTTTCTCTTCTCTGAATATGCTAAAATATCTTTTAGAGTGCTGCACCAGTAAACTGCAATCTTTCCTCCAAACAAATAAATGATCTATATACGTCATTTAAATGAGAAAGGGCATAAACAGGGCAGAGCTGAGCAATTCTTTATTTCCATTTTTTCTAATTCTATTTGGCATAAAGACCACTGCAGTTTACAATTAGGGGGAAATTATTTTAGAAGGCACCATTTTTGTTGTGTGGGTATGTCGTCCATGAGCATTAGAAAAGAAGAAGGGAATTGGAAGGATGGAAATATATCTATATGTCTAGATATGTATATAGTTATCTGCATACATACATATACATATATATATATATATGTATACAGTATATACATGGCTGTCTCATGCCCAATGATTGCAAGATGTTGGGCACAGAGTTGGAGGTCTGTGATACTGACAGGAGGTGACACAGCACAAACTCACACTGTGACGCAGGGGCCTGGCTGCCTCCTGCCCATCTAGGGGAAAAATGTGCATTTCAGAAGCACAGAAGGAGTCTTTTCATCAGCTGGAGCTGGTTTTGGATCAGCTCCCAGACACTGCTGTCCTTCACTGCTGCTAAGAGAGCACAGAGCTATTTCTCCAAGAAACCGTGTCATCAAGTGGATTAATAGAAACCAAAGAACATTACAGCATATGAAGGAAAAATTTCCTTCTACAAATTTGCATCTGAAGAGAATCCTCTCAGATTGGAGTTTCCTCCAAAGGAAAGCATCTACATGATTAAGACTTCAAAACACTTTATCTAGATTGTTTACCGCTTTTGCAACTTCTAATCTCACATTACTTCAATCAAAACAATTAGACTTTTCTTAATTGCTTGTTCTGTGTTCTGCCCATGTTTTGTGTTCAGAGAGGAAAAAAACCCATAGAAATATATCTAAAAAGTTCAAGCAACCTCTAGTGGTTATGTAAACCTTACCTCACCAAGCGCTTGGCACACAGTGTATTCCTGTACAATCAGATATGTCTTTTATATCCCTTAATTTACTTTTTATCTTAACTAGCAAGCCACTCAATGAGCAGTAACTAAAGAAATGAGTTTATCAGCTTATATTAATGAAATTGTTATCAGGAGCATACAGGGTAAAAGTCATTTCTGGATTACAATAATATATTTGCATGGAAATTTCCACACGGGAAGGTGCCACCTGATTAGTTTTATGTGGAGAGTTAAAAAAATAAAAAAAGAAAAAAAAGAGAGACCTTATAGTATCTTGGCAGGAGAAAATTTCTTAAGAGCACAATGCTCCACTGTGATAATTCAGTGGCAGCCAAGTTTTGACAGCACATTTTGGGCTGATACCCATGTGGTGAAAAAAAAAAATGTGAGCTCTCGTAGGACACTTTGACCCAGGATGATGAATTAATTTCTCTGCCAACACATGGCCATCCCCCTTCCGCCCTCAGGACTACAGTGTTGGCACTCATTCGAGAGGGGAGTGATTTGGGGATCCAGAAAACTACAAATTTTAGTGAGTTAGGTAAGGGCATAGAGATTCAAGGATTTTAGTGAATTAGTGAAAATTTAGTGAATTTTTAGTGAATTTTAGAAGGGTTAGTAGATTTCAAAATCATTCAAGAGGCCTGAGAGTTAAGGCTGAATATTAAGGGTGAAAAATGCTGTCCTGCAGTCTCTGGAGGTAAACAAAAGTGAGTGCTAGCCACAACAAGGTGGAAAGAATGAGCAACATTGGAGCTAATTGGTTGAAGGACTTATGGCAGAGAGCATATCCGTGACGTAATGTTGAAGGAATGAATATTCATGTGGTGATTTGCATATGCATGAGACAAGGGGTTAAAGATTGGTGACAAATCTGGGCAGTCCTGGCAGGGCAGGGGACACTGCCGTCCCTCTTGGGCCAAAAGTAAACTTTTTCTGTAGCATGCATGCAACTACCTTGAGTCCTGACTGATTTTCCTTAAATCAGGAGAACACCTACAAAAGCATTTGAGTGTCTCTCACTGTATCTTCTCTTACTCTTGTTTTCATTGCCTGCAAAAGGGAAGGTTCCTCTAAAACAACTGGTCTTCACCATTATTGACTACTACTTTTTCAATTACTGTGCTAATGTTTTGCAAACTGCCATCAGTAGGAACTAGAGCCAACTTTTCGAGTTTACCAAGATAGAATTTAGTGAGTCAGTGGAAGGATTGCTCCAAAGTAAAGCAGCTGTTAGCAAAAATAGATCAATCTGGCCAATAATTTTTAAAATGCTAATATTTTGTGTAATATTTGAATGGGGAGCTATGACTACATCAATAGATACCAGACTTTACATGAATGCTCAAGCACTGTCTTTTTACACAGCAGAAGGCAAGAGTCCTTTCTACTGTTGTTTTATAAGCCCACAATATATCAGCTCTACTGATTTTGCTGAAGAAAATCAATGTTTGATAAGGAGTAAAATTAGAAGATTCTTTTTATGCAAGCAATTTCTGAGTTGCTTAATTGCTGCATATAATTTCTCCGTATATGTCAAATTCAGAAAGGAACAGGCAAATGTCACTCTATTTAAAATATTCAAGCCTTAAAAGTATATATTCAGATATGTTCTCTGGGACTTGTTTTGCTCCATAATCAGAAGAACAGGAAGCTTTCAAGTAATAGGAACAGAAAAACATATCAGGAAACACATAAAGTATGTTCATCAGATTCCTGCAATGTTATCTCTATTTCTATCACAAAAATGCACGCTATCTCCAAATAGAAGCAGGAAGCTTATGACTTTTTCTTGTAACAACTTGACTGGTGTGGCCCACACCCTTCCCGCTGCGGGATGGCAGGGGCAGGAGCTCAGTTCAAGCTTCCTATTAGGCAGAATTCCCATGACTGCTGGTCAACTTTGAGGAAGGAAGAATTGAGGTAAGAGGCAACTGAGTGAGGAGACACATCTAGAAACCCAGAGAAAATTCATATAAAAAAATTACATCTCCTTCACTGACATCTTCTAACATCTACAGCTTACAACTACTAAATTTCACATTATATTTAGCATTTTATTACTTCTGTGTACTTAGAACATGGACTTTAATAATCCTTTCCTATGCAGCCTGCTTCTGGGAGCAGCTGCTGATCTTTGGTCTTTGTATTTTATCTCTAATGTTGGATTTTATGTCAGTCAATATGCATTGCACAGACTAAAAAACAAAGCAAAACAACTCCAAAAATGGCACTCGTGCATATTAGTCTTTCTTGCACTTTTCATAGCGATAGCTCCTGTCTCACAGAAGCGGAATTATGCAGCTATGTAATGTAACTGTACTGTTTTGAAATCTGAAAGGACTTTCCATCATATTCAGTGAAGTACATAGGCAGAGCACTAGAAAAGCCCTGTTCCATCTCTTACACAGACAATTTTGTTCAAATTAGCCTATGGTCAAGAAATCACACCCATTTTGAATAAAGAAACCAAATGTTTACTCAGGTATACTTCTACAGCCTAAAGAGTGGAAAGTTTTTGTCCTAATATCACTTGTAAAGTAAACATCATTAATGGAGATATGAGAAAAGCAAATAGAATGTATTTCTGAACCAACAAAATTCACACCACTGGAGGACAAAAGCTGCTTAACTACAGCTGTGTCTGGTTTCATATAATTTTGCAGGTGATAAGCAATGGCATACTTCTATATTGATGCCAGAGGATATTCAATAGATATATGCAAAATGTATATTCACTAGGAGGGGACTGAGTCTATATGAAAGAAAAAGAATGAGTGGAGAAAAGTATTGAGCTTCAGTTTGCAGGTCTATTTGTTGTGATTTATCTGCAGAAGGCAGAGTGCAGCACTGTGCAGGGTTCGAAGTAAATTGGCTTATATATTTTGCCATCATATTAATTAGTCTGTGACACAATAGTAACAATTCTTAATGTGGACATATTAAGCAAAAATTAATGAAAGCTGTTTGGCCACTTACTCATCCCTTTGGCATTTCTAGACTAGGTGGTATTTGAGGAATACTTACAGTTTCTTTGTTACCCAAGGATTTGTTCTTTGGGTAAAAGAGGCTCAGGAAGAGTGGATGTTTTGAAGCTACATAAGGAATCAGATTCTTGTCTAGAGACTTTAATTCCATGATAGTGTAATTTTTTTCAGATTTTTTGAGTATTTTAGGTAAATTAAATATTCTTCTATTAATTATTTTTAAAATAAATATAAGTTGTCTCCATATAATAATGTCCCGTGCTTTTCTGATTGTTAACCATGGTTAAGTGATGGAGAGCATTTCAAGAGTCCTTTCATTCCAGAGTCTTCACTAAATAACTTTTATCCTGGAGAGAGTAAGTATCACCCTTCAAATTCCTGGAAAATATATACACACTCAGATAAATAAGCCCTGCTTACAAATTAATGTCTAGTTATTTAGTCCTAGACTGCTATAATAAGGAGTTCTTCACAAAGGCCCAAGTGGGGTGTCAGGCTACTCTGCCAACAGTGTAGCTGTTGGCTTATAGAGTCATTCATACGCTGAACTTTTTTAGGCACTGTTTACATGTGCTTATTCACCCTTACGCAAGGAGAATGTTCACATTTATCAGACCTTTAATTGTCTTGGGGTTTTTTTTTCACAATTTCTGCCAAGATACGTAAATTGTATAGCTTCCCTAACTTGGTAAAACCAGTTAGCTATCCTCACCACAGTTGGACTAAATGGTTTTATCACCATTTTTGGAAGACCTTCCCTTAAGTCAGCATCACACATCCCAGTAAAATTAAGTACAGATTTTATTGTTTACAAAAAACAGAAAGGGGTGAATGATCTAGATATATTGTATATTTCTTAGACCTACCAGGCAAACAAGGTTTTCAAAGCCTGTACAATTCCACCTAGAGAATGGGCAAATGAAAAGTATTATTCCATGCAATAGAAAGAGTAAAGCAGTAGGATGAGGTGAAGTAGGATGGTAATTTTTTTTCTTTCATTTCTAGTGGGAGGAGTGCTGTTCTTACCTTAAAGAATTTGCAGTGGTGACTTGCTTTATGTGTTTGTAACATTTACCTGAAGCTGTTCTCATAATGACTGGATTTCTCTTTCCAAGCTTAGAGACTGACAGTGATGTTTGCATGACCATAGGAGTTTCTCTTATGTGAAATTAGATAGAATCTACTATAACAGGCCTTTACTTTCTGTTTGGAAAAACAGGGTCATTTTGGTTATACTAATGGAGTTAAACCTAGTGCAGCATTGATGAAATAGCTCACCAAGTTAAATCTGGTCATTTGTTTCTAAATTTTGGGTAATTTCTGAGGACCCAGCGCAATGCACTGAAAACACCACATCCAGAAATAAGGAAAATACAATTGTAAAAATATGCACTTAGGACAGATGTGGAAACTTTTCTTGCAGATATGTAGAGCAGACGTAAACACAGTTGCACTGTCCAGTTACAAGTGATGAGATATCAAAGGAGACGTTTACCATGGCTGACAATTTCAGCATGAGTTTGTACATACATCTGTATACATTGCTCTGGATGTGTGACATCTCTCTGTATGTACATGCACAGTACAGTCATACATATGTTATCCTTCTGACATATAAGTAGTGCATAGTTATATACACATCTGATGATAGGTACAATATGCATATCACGCAATATATGTTGGAATAGGCCATGAAATAAGTGGCACTTATCTTAATGTTTTTTCCATATTGCTCCTTCCACTTTCCAATCCCTGCCAGGGCTAACTGAAACTCCTGAGCCTTTTAAATATCTAAAATTAAGCAAAAAATCCTCAAGCACAGCTAGGAAGGTATCTAGAAATAACTGCAATGATAATTTTGAGAAAAAAAATCACAATCTGTGTTTTATTTTGGATGCACAATGTATGATGTCAAGAGTAGTCAAAATCCTGAATGCCAATATGGTACAGCTAAGGAGTTTGCCAGTTAAGACTGGAAAGAACTGTCTGTGGTATCAAATAGTGCAGTGGTCAATCTCAACCAGATGCAGTGCCACAGTGTATGAAATGAAATAAACATAGTATATAATTCCAAACATCCCTATTCATACTCAACTTGCTTCCAACAGACAGCATGATGGGATATTTTATGTCCTTGCTTTAAAAGCTGAAGTAGGAAAATGCCCAAGTATCAGATATTAAAAATCAGCATTTTCCCTAATATCTGTCTGGCAGGTCCTAAAAGTAGAAGTAGAAAAGTGCTGAATCTACAACTGATCTATGCCAGATACGAGGAAAAACATCAATTAGATTAAAGTTTTTAATTCCATGAAAACTTGAATGTCACAGATTTTTTAGCTAACTTTCCAAACAGAGGTGCTTAGGTATCGTGGGAGTGCAGTGCACGAGACAGAAAAGGCAGCCACCACTATGAGCACCACAGCTCCACCACACAATTCTACATACCCTATGGGCTAACAAAAAGCTATCTATAAATATGTATCACTTTGACCTTCTCCCAGAAGCATGTGCAGTGGTATTTGCATGGTTAAACACATAAAAGATAAAAAGAATATAAAATAGAAAATCTCAGAATCTGTGAGCAGATAACTTTGCATAGGGAGATCATAAAAGGAAAGAAAAAAACCTAATACCAAGAGAAGTTTGTAAAGCGTATTTTAGAGAAAGAATCTGGGAGCCTGATGGAGGAGAATGAGGTTTTAGGATCCCAAATATAAATTTGAATAGGGATGGATAGTCAGATGGGCAAAGGGCAAGTGAAACACAATGTATAAATAGGTTCGCATGGCACTGCATGACCATCACTACCATATATAAAGTAGCATGATGATAACTGTGTCTTCAAAATTACTGATGCTGCTGATCCGATCAGGGGAAAACAAGATTAAAATTTCCTTTTGCTTTGATGTTTTGCACCCTGGAGAGACAAACTGAGCGTACTTTGGGACCTGTATTCACTGCTTAGATATAAAAGGTTGTTAACAAAACAAGATTTTTTTTGAATATTCTTGCCGAAGAAGTAGGGAAATATAATCATCAAGACAGCAAAATAAGCAAGTGAAGTTGTACTTAACTGAGAAAGATCATCAACTGTCTCAGAACATCTATGTGGGTATCTTTATAAAAGTGCCAGAATCTTCTAGGCCATTTATTGTTTGGGTTACAGATTTAGATCCTGGAAACTATTCAGGCCTTTTGTATATTTGTTTAGCTTTAGAACAGTGCCACACTGATTTGCAGTTTACCTTTGCAGAAAGTGTGTTATGCTGGGGTAGGAAAAAGTGCTTCATGCACCATGACGCCTGTCCCTAGACCTTTCGATCAGATATTTCCCATTGCCTATACTAGTACAGAAGTAATAAATTTCTATCACAATTTTACGTTGAGAAAACCAAACATATTTTCTAATGTATTTTGTTGTCTCCTCAGCGGCTGACAGTGATTGGGGTCTATTCTACAGAGCTTTCTCCAGACTACTTAATGGCTCCTGTCTGTCTATTATTTCTGATTTTTTTGGTCCTCTTCATATGGAGTCTAATCTGGTATTGTTGTAAGTAATTGGGACTGGTCTCTGAAAATCCAGCATTCCATGTGAGGATTGTTAATGGGACTGAGCTGTTTGTCTGCTGATAGAATGATGCTTTCTATTGTGTTTCTGACTTAATTTTCCTCAAAAGAGATGAAATTTTGCATCATTGGTACTTCTTAAAAGTAATGCTGAGTTAGATTATACCTTCTGGTCATGTATTGTTCTTTTCCTGCAACCTATTGTGTGTTCATAAATAATATATCCACTTGTGCATACAATTAAATTTTTTGTGTGTGTGCATGGGTTTAACAAAAAGAGAGACATATAAAATACAAATTAACTCAATCTCCACTGTACTTGTCACGCAGCCAAATTCTTAATATTTTATAGTGCATACTCCATTAAATAAATAACTAAATTGATCTATGCTACAATATGTGTACACATACATATTTTATGATTCCTATAAATAACATTTTAAAGCCTGTTCACACATCAAATGACAAGTTGTTTATTTCTCTGTTAAAACAATCCAAAGATTTAACTCTTCCTATTATGTAAACAGTGGTGACAGATGCTTTCAAGGAAGCTTAACTTCAATAAAAATAATAGTTTCCCATTGTAAAATCAATTCTAATATACCAAAAATCCCCCTGATGAACTCCAGCTTCCTTACATGCTCTCACATTTTGTGTATTAGGGGCAAAGCACTACTCTAGATATCAGAATATAATAATATGGCAATATATATAGATATACATTTAAATGCTAAAACATTTGTTAGGTCAACTTGAGTAATGAATATATTTCAAATATGTATAAGCTTCTTTCTATAAATAAAGGTCATTAATTTTCTTTGCAACATGGGTGCCGTATAAGACTTTGGTTCTTTGTGGCTACCAAACTGCTAAAACAATTCTGGTATGTTTAGTTCGAAATGGACTTGTGACTTATAAATGAAGCTTTAACTTTTTTCTGTGTTTTATACTAAAATTGTACTTGCAGTAGAGTTGCAGTATTATTTATGACATTAACTTAGGGTAGAGATTTTAAAGAAGTCATACAGAAGAAAAATTTGTACATTAAGAATTTGTCTTAGTGACAAGAAAGCTAGGTATAATCTATTCATTTCTCAAGCAGACCTTTATGAATCACTTTAAAAGGACAGTACAGCTGAAGACTGAAGAGCAATATTTATCAACATTAAATAAAACATTTGGTGAAATATGTATAAATATTTCTTCATATGAACATAACACAAAATTAAATAGTTCAGATACACAGACACCATTTAATATATTTCCACTGTTGTCAAAATCATCTGTAAACACCATCTCACACTGAATACATAAGCAGCTTTAACATCAGTTCTGTGTTCACAACACTGATGCCCCTTTGTAAAATAAGATACTTGTTTTGTTTTATCTTCAGCAACATAAAGAGCCTAAGTGATAAAAAAAGTTTTGGTCAGTTCAAAGGAGAATACAAAATAATCTTTCACCATGTAACTAAATCAGATTTAGAGCAACAGTTTAAAGTACAATCCTTTCCCCAGGGGACCTCTGACTTTTATATGTGACTTTTTATGTGGTGCAGACCACATCACAAATACCAGGAAATACTGGTCATGTCTAAGCTATAAATATTAAAGCCCTTTTAAAATTGTCTTTATCAAAAATTGCCGGGTTACAAATCGGCAATATCACATTTTTCACAACACTGAATAACCTGGCATTAAATTGATTTAGGTGCACTTCTCCTGATGATTTTTAAAACAGGTTCTGGAAAAGAAACACTTTTTAGTGAGCATTCTTCATGTGCAAATATAAAGTATTTCTTTTAAACAAATCTTCTGCATCTGAAGATCACATGGACAGCCAGTGCAAGCAGGATGGCTCCACAAAGTTTTGTCAAAGAATTACAACTTGAACTTTCATTGGAAACTGTACAGATGCTGCACATTGGATCAGAGCTGGCTCTGAGATGGGTAGTGCCTCCACATGGAGCAACTCAGGACAAGGTGCTGCAGCACCCTTATGTGCCTCAACAGTAGCGCAGCCTCTCCAGCATGACATGGGGCTTCTGCTGATGATTGAGTCTGCCTGGTTCCTGAGCAGCTCCCTTTGAGCATCAGGACTACACAGTCCAGATCTGAGCTTTCATTGTCCTACGCCCTACAAAGACAGCATCATACTCTTCCCTGAATGAGTATGATTCCCTCAATTCCTTTCACCCTTCTATCTTCTAAAGAGGCACGATCACTTTGGGGGAAGACAGGAGAAACACTATGCTCAAGATAAAGGTTTGACTGGGAATGCACGCCATTATAAAACTCTGTAAGTTGTTAGGCTCACTATTAGAATATCCTTTGATTCTTTCAATTTGAAATACGGACACCGTGTTTTGGTTCCAGAGATAAACTTGAGTTTCAGATGGCAAATAATAAGCTATACACTTCTTTTCTAAATTTCAATCTCATGTAATCATGATGAGGGGTCCTGTAAAACCTAGAAAAATAGGTCACCTCTTTCCTAGTATATGTGCATTTTAGAGGTGTGAATGTATGTTATGCATACATACACTCTCTCACACACATATATACATATATACAACATGAATTGCACACATAGATAATTGGAAATCAGGAATTGGGGTACAATTAACAATGCACCAGAAGAGAACTAGACAGGTAGCACTATCTGGACAACAAGAAGAAATTTTTCAAACTATACAGTCTCTTAAATAATTTTATAATCCTGTTTTGCTAGCTTGCTAGATCTCTATGTAACTTGAATAGAAAGATGTTGGATTCCTCAGAAACAGAACAGTAGGGCTAGCTAGATATGCTTACCTGAGATGTCAGACTTGATTATAATCAAAGAGCTGGGCAGATAAGTAATGGGTTTATAATTGCTATACAGCTTCTTTCTTGCAAATTTGTAGGAAAAATGTATTAAATCTTTCACTCCTTAGTAAAAATGTTGAAGTTAGTTTTTGCTGAATGCAGACTTGATTTTTATATTAAACAGGATTTATTTGAAGGATAAATAAGCCTGGCAGCTGCTTTCATGTCTTGATATTTAAATCACAGAATCAGCTCCCTGGAACCCCCTCCCACCCTAACCTATACTGTCCCATCCCCTACTATCCTGTCCCACACTATCCTGACCCATACTGTCTGTCCCATCCTACTCCATGCTGTCCTGTCCCATCTCCTCCCTGCTCCATTAGATTTTTATTGTTTCAAAAATAGTATTCTATGAAGCCTCCCTAGGGATCCGCTTATGAAAAATGACAGACTGCCTCTGCTGATACTGCTGTTTGCGTCGTTTTCGTTTGTCACACTGACATAGCAGAAGCATCTTAAAAGTGTTTCTGAATGTTTTGTTACACAGTGCATAGCACATGGGGTTCACTGTGCTATTAATGTAGCAAAGCCAATACCCCAGGTGCCAGAAAGTTTTGGGGATACAGCCGCAAAAGGTGTTCACCAGAACTATGATGTTATATGGGGTCCAGGTAATGATGAAGGCAAACAAAATGGCACTTAGTGTCTGTGCCGCTTTCTTTTCTTTGATAAGAGACATTCGTTTTCGCTTTGTGATCTGACTTCTGGTCTTCAAGGCAAACTTTTTTGCCAGGGTTGCTTCCTTGACGGACAAGGGCAGAGCTGCAGATGTCTTGGTCACTGATGAGATGCCATCAGAACTTGTGGTTGTCTCTTCTGGCCCTGGCTCAATTGGAAGCTTAGAAAAGCTCTTTTGGAAATTTCCACCATCCTGAACACTTTTTGGAGGGTGCAATTTTTTAGGTTTCTTTTCCTTCGATTCTGTGTGTGGTTTCTGCAATTCATCCCCTGACTCATTCAAATCTTCTGAGGAGGGTAGTTTCGTGGAATTGAGGATAGCGCTGTGACCAGGAAGCTTCAGTACAATTGAATAGATGGCTCTGGTCTCTGCAGTGATGTCTTCTTCATCAGAGGAGGCGGAATTTTCAAGGGAGGCAGCAGCATCATTGTTATTCCAGCTGTCACTGCTGCTATGCTCTTGATCCCCCTGGTCTGCGTTGGGTTCCCAGCTCTTCATTGTGAGCCAGAAGTGGCAGCGTCTGTATTTCTTTCGGATGGAGCGTTTCATGCTCTGCCGTTGCAGCTCGTAGCTGCTGCAGCTTCGTGAGCTGCCTGTCTGGTGTACAAAGCGGGCTGCCTCTGCTTCACTGCCCGAAGCCTGTAGCCCTGCTAACTCTTTGGTGCGTTTCTCTGTCTCCTTGTAGATCCTCCAATACAAAATACTCATAATGGTGACTGGCAAATAAAAGGCAGCTATGGCAGTGCCAAAAGTGATGACAGGTTCACTTAGAAACTGGATGAAACATTCATCAGGAGGCACAGTCCTCTCTCCAACAAAATACTGCCAAAACAAGATGGCAGGGGCCCAAAGAACAAAAGAGACAATCCATGCTAAACCAATCATTATCCCAGCCCTTTTGGTTGTTCGTTTGGCTCTGTATGTCAGTGGCCTAGTGATGGAAAAATATCTGTCAAAACTTATAACAAGGAGATTCATGACAGAGGCATTACTGGCAACATAGTCAATGGAGAGCCAAAGATCACAGGCTAAGCTTCCCAAAGCCCAGTGGTCCATAATGATGTATGTTGTGTAAAGATTCATGGAAAGAACACCGATGATCAAATCTGCACAAGCAAGGCTCAGTAAGAAGTAGTTGTTGACCGTTTTCAGTTGCTTGTTAACCTTAAATGCAACAATCACTAAGATGTTTCCTATGATGGTCACCAGTGCAAGGATCCCAGTGAGAAAAGCAATCAAAACTACTTGCCAGACAGTGTGTCCACCCAGAGGGTCTTTGCTTGTGGCATTTAGGGTCATGTTTGTTGATTCAACAGTGGAGAAGGGAAAACTCTCTGTGGTCTGAGGGAAATCATAGCTGCCAATGACTGACGCTGCTTCCTCAAGGAGTCCCAGTCTGTGTGAATCTCTCTTCCAGAAGGAGCTCACATTTGAAAACAGGGGTGAAGCTGAACTGTTATTTTGCATGATCATTGTGGCTCTCTGACATAGTCTGCAGTGAAGAAAAATCAAACAAAAATCAAATGAACAGGTGAAGATGGCAAATAAATAATCATTCTCATGCATTATGTATTCATACATAAAATCACTTTAGTCCACTGAAAGATGTCTTTAAAACCCAAGCTGCCTGTCACACTTTCCAAGTAAAATGCATATGAGGTAGGACTCAGTTTCAAGATGGTGCTTTTTATATTAATCACATCGTGTATCCTTACATACATTCAATCACAGAAGACCCAAAGTCCCAGGACAATCTGAACACACAGTAGTATTAAAATGCCCCTTAACACTGTTCAACATCTTTATTGATGATATGGACCAGAGAATTGAGTCCATCATCAGCAAGTTCTCAGATGATACCAAGCTGGGGGCAAATGTTGAGCTGCCGGAGGGTAGGAGGGCCCTTCAGAGGGACCTTGACAGACTAAAGAAATGGGCAGACTCCAATAGCATGAGATTTAACAAGTCTAAGTACCGGGTTCTTCACTTTGGACATAACAACCCCATCCATCACTATCGACTGGGGAATGAGTGGCTTGAGAGTAGTGAAGTGGAGAGGGACTTAGGNTAACCTGTGAACCTGTGAACTCTTAACTCTTAATTAAAACACTCCCGGATGGATCTGCCCTGACCTCAACATCTTAACGATCCACTATCCTGGAACTAAATTCCAAACACACGCAGCCACAAATTCTACAAGTTGTAATCAGTGCTGGTCACCAGTGCTACTCTGGCACCAGCAAAATAGACCCAGCCTCTGCTGCCTCCAGCTATACCTGGTAACAAAGAGAAATATTGTTTGCCTTCCCTTAAACTATAGAGATACTAGCCAGCATCCTTTTACTATCTTAAGCTGTTCTAACCTGCGAGGCTGCAAAGTTCTTTTAATTTTTATCTACATTTCAGCTACCTGATATAAGTACTAAAACATCTCATTAGCACTTTTGCCTGTGACACTACTCATTTTTTTATGCTCATTTTTTATGTTCATTTTTATACTTGGACTAAGGATTTTGTAGATCTAATGACTTCAAAATGTCTTTGGGGCAACACATGATAAAAGTTCCTTTGAAACTATGATCTCCAGAGTCAGTAAAAAATGTTTGGCAGATGTATGTAAAAGCAATCATTAAACACTTTTGAAAAAGAGAAAAAAGCATCAAAGACATTCATTATTAAGTCTTAATCCTTTTCCCAGAGTACTAACATAAAATGAAGACATACTTAGAATAGGAATTTACATTTCCCATATTTCATTAGCTTCTATGGTCAGATGACTAGATTCATAGAAATAAATTAATTATATAATCAAGAAACCAAAATTCTGATGAAAAAGTCCATCATTGACCATAAATGTTGAACAGAATATGCTGTCAATTCTTGTTTGTTTCCTAAATGTGAGTCCTTCCAGAGTCAGTATATTCTGACATGAGATAATAATGAGTCTCACAATACACTGGTTTTATACAAAACTATGTACCCATAAGAGTTTTGGTCTTTTTAATTAATTTGTATATTCTGTTATCCCTTGAACTGTATTTTGTTTTGTTACTTAGCCATAAGACACTGTGTCATTTTAAATGGAGCAGTTTCTTTGACATGTCTAGTAAACAGGCCAACAACTCCTTCCCTTCACTCATGCACAATAACTAATTCAATAAACTTTTAATGCATTTAGCATTTTATTGCATAGAATATGAACACAATAATAATGAATAAATATTGCTCTGGTAAATCATACAGTTAAATTTTAAGTCTTTTCCTGGTAGAAAGATTGAAAACTTCTAAAGAAGCTCAACTTCTAAAATTAAAAAGGTAAGATTTTTACAAACTGTAAATCAATCTTGAAATCTAAGTAGGTTGAAAGTGAAAATATCTTTTATCAAAAAACGCTGACAATCGAGGTTTTCTTTTCTTTGAAAAGTTCATAGGAGAGAGATGTGTACATGAAATGATGTGTACATGTACATGTGCATGAAATTTCAGGCAAAAAAAGACATTCTAAAAATTTTTCAAGCCGCCTCTCTAAATTGTTCAATTATATACCATTTTAATTGTTTCTTAACCAAGAAACATCTAAATGAACTTTTGGGACACAATTTCACCATGTCCTTGCCATCTATTATAGAATCTGTGGGAAAGACTATATTTCTTTCTTTTGTTTCTCAAGGTACACTACTTCTGACTATGGAGCTGCTGCAGCACACGTCACCATGCACACAGCAACTATCACACTTTTCAAAGAATGTAAAGAATCAAATCTGCACTGTGTTAGAGAAAGAGACTCTTCTCACCTACAATAATGGAATGAAAGTCTGCAGAAAATTATTTGTAAAAAGGCAAGCAGAGGTCTAAATAAGAAGCATGCTCTCTTGTTATGCATTCGTTCCCTTCCCCACCTCAAGCTCAATTCCTTGCCTTGGCCAAAGATGACATTCCTTTACTCATCTTTAAAAATGGAGCTCCTACATACCCAAAAGCTATAGCTGAAGGCCTCTGGAAACCCAATGTACAGTAACATTCTCCTTTGACAAACATACTGAAGCAGTATTCAAGTTTGGCATGTTCCTTCTAATGTGTAGGAGAACAAATCACACAGTTCACTAGTGAACAATCATTTAAGCGAATGTTGATAATGTTCTTGCCAGTTTATGGGCCAGGGTGGTTACTCACAGGCAGGAAAAAATCTTTGACTCAAAATGGATTCTTAGAAACTATCCTTCTTGCAGTGTATTATTTAGGAAGCAGGCTTTTTTTCTACAGAGCTGTCAGACAGGATGAGGACAAAACCAGAGTAGTATGAGAGAGAGATCTCACATAATGGTATTTGCTAAATATATGCCAGAAATTATTAATGTTATAGGGTGCAGACCTTCCTTCATTCACGCTGGGGACAGATAGCAGAGGAATCAAGCCAGAAAGCACCCGCTCTGCAGCCAGAAACTTATATCTATATCATCTATATCTATATCTATCTATATCTATAGATATAAGTATACACATAAAGGAGATAAAATTTCCACTACAGGGCATAGAATAAAACAACAATATCACTTAGAAGAAATAACAGTATTACCAAGAAATAAAAAAAGCTAACATATTGGTACTACTTCCCATTTTCATTGTATAACACAACCATGAACTAATTGGAGTCTTAGCTTTATAAGTACAAAGCAAATATCATATAAAAGATACAAATAATCTTGCAAAATTAATGTGTAAATGCCACACTATCACTAAGTCCATAAAACAACTGGGAAATCTGTTTAATTCTAGACATTGAAATGGAGTTTCAATATAAATTAACAAACAAATCTTTTCAGAATTCTGTGCTTCCAAAGACTCATGTATGATGAGGAGATCTGGTAACACCATCACTCAGCTGCAGTCTTTCAGATGCTGAACGACTGCTGGAACCAAACCTTTCTTTCTCATGTCAGTTCTCTCATTTCTGGACTTGACAGTAACTTTTCTAAGTCATTGTTTCAATAAAAACCTGGACAGTCCTTAGCAGTCAAGTTAGTGAGGAAAAGCAGAAATTGATAGCAACCTATCGACTGTCCTCAGCTTCCAAGTGCCATCCTGCATCTGGAACTCCTCTTTTTAAACTCCTCAGGGGTTAAAGGGACCCCTAAACTCCCATTTACTGGACTATTTGAGAAAATGGAAGTGTTAGCAGGATGGTGAGTATAACCTTTTGTTATTCTACCTCTTCTAGAAGCTCCTGTAATTGAACCACTTAATTCAACAAAATATGTATTAACCATATGTTCATCTGCAGAGAAAAAAAAATTAAAATCATCACCACCAGCACTAAAACATACAAGACCAGCATAAATGGACTTTTTTGCCTTTAGGAAGCCGAGGCAAGCTATGTTCTCCATCATTTTTCAAAACTGCCATGCAGTTTCTTACACACAGAATACACAGAATATTATGAGTTGGAAGGGACCCACCAGGATCATCTAGTCCAACTCACCATCTAACACCCGTACAGATCCGAAAGCACATCCCAGAGTGGTAAACACAAACCTAGTTCCCTCACAGTCTAGCAGGCCACTCCGGGCCAGAAGGGACCCAGGATCATCCAACCCTGCACCCCCAAGCTAGACCATGTCACTGAGCTCCTCATCGAGTCTTCTCTTAAACACCTCCAGGGACGGTGACTCCACCACCTCCCTGGGCAGCCCATTCCAATGTGCAATCACTCTCTCTGTGAAAAACCACTTCCTAACATTAAGTTTAAACCTCCCCTGGCGTAGCTTGAGGCTGTGCCCTCTCCGTCTGGTGTCCTCAGCCTGAAAGAAGAGGTCCACACCCACCTGGCGGCAACCCTCCTGCAGGTAGTTGTAGACAGCAATGAAATCATCTCTGAGTCTCCTCTTCTCCNTCACCACCACCCTCTGAGCTCGCCCTTCCAACCAGTTCATAACCCAACGTAAAATGTTTCCATCCAGTCCATGATTTACAATTTTTTCCTGAGGTTTATTGTGGGAAACCGTGTCAAAGACTTCTTTCTATATAAGTGCTAAAGGGAAAGGAGAATGTCCTGGGTTCCGCAAGACAACAGCAAGATCTGCAGCGGAGCCTGCCAGCAGCTACCCAGCAAGTCAATCTCAAAGACAGAATGATGTGCGACCAAGTGGGAAAGCAGCCACACACACTTTGATAAAACAAACAGTGCAGTACTGCCTGAGTGAGGCAAACAAACCAAACTGTGAAATGATTATAGGTTTACATACCAGGATAAGAGTTTAGAAATCATTGGTATGATACACTACATTACAATTTCATCCCATGGAGTTACAAAGGTTGTTTTAGCCCAAGAATATATAATTCACAGGTTCACAGGTTATTCCGAGTTAGAAGGGACCCACAAAGATCATCTAGTCCAACTCCCAAGCCAACGCCCACCCAGGGATCGAACCCACAACCGTGGAGCCATGGGCACCACACTCCACCTATCCAAACCTCCCATCATCTAGGTCATGTCACTGAGTTCCTCAGTGACAATTCCTTACCAAAGATTACTGCAATGGTATTCCCAGTGGTTTTGCAGGGTTTTTTGTTCTTGTTTCTGTTTTTTAATAGGAATGGTCCAGGCCAGAGAACACTAGATGCAATTTACACTTCCCAGCATTATTCAGGGAAAGTGTTGGCCCAGTACAGGTAATGGCTATACAGACTTTCACACGCATCCACCTCAGTGTACTTCTTCTCCCCACCCTACCAGAGGGAGTGAGACTTTCCATATTCCACTAAGACAACTGGAAGGGAAGGAGCAACCAGATACAGAAATGGTCACTAATTTCAATAAATTGGTATAACCCAGAGTTAAAAGCCTGAATATTTTTAACAGTCTAATTTGTTGGACATTGCTGTAAATAGAAAGAAAACTAGAATGGATCACAGTAACAGTTCTGTCACACATTTTTGTTGCATTTAATTTCTCTCTGCTCTTATATTTCGGTGCTTATGTGAATACATCACATTTTACCATAACTTTCCTTAAACTCCCCTATTCACAAAAAGAGAAGTCTATTTTTCTTGCTGTCTTTAAGGGGTTCTAAGATGCATTTTCTGTGAAGTCAGATGGCACTCCGTGGGTCTGGTTGTATGTGAGCTCAAAACCAGCAAGTCTTTACGGCTGAAGAATTTCACATCTCATGTCTACACAGACAAGAAAATTGCTTACCTTATTTTCCCATTTTCTTCTGCATTGCTATTATATACACATTAGCCTGAACAGTAGAGAACTCCATGCAGTGATTTATAAAAGTTTCTTAACACAGAGAAATCAAACCTTCAGAATGCTTAATGCAGTTACCTAAACTAATATATAGGCTTCGCTCCAAAACCCACAGGATGACACACAACAATTTTTCAAATCAGAGGATTTCTTTTGTCAAAATGCAATCAAGAATTTCAGAAACTTGCAATAAAAAAAAAAAAAAAGAAGAAGATGAAAGCATTCACAGTTTTATGTTTAGCATATAGTAGCTCATATCACAAGTTAGCATAGCAAAGGGTACAGGACTCCATACAAATGTTTATTTGAAAACAGGACACACAGTGTAATTATCAGTAAACAGGACCTCAGATCTACCATGACATACTTACACTAAATAGCTTTGCATCTTTTCAAAATGAGAATACAGACCTATAGAAATCAATCCTGTTACGGAACATTCCTGTTTTCTTGTATGTTCACAGTAGATAGAAACAAATGGCTGATAGTCATATATTTTTATATATATTTACATATAAATGTAAGAATATATAAATACAAATGTATGTCACATATAATGTGACAAGCATGTGTGTATATAGCTTCAGATGAAACCATATGTATATATACACAAACACATATATATGTATCTGCAACTATATGTACACATACTTTGGTCACATTATTCCAAATAGTGCTATAAGGGAAGAATATATCTTTCACTAACTAGCTATCAATTTGATCAGATAAAGCTCAGTCAAACATACCTCAGTAACCCTTCAATCCAAGCTCTTCCATTTTGCATCTATACATTTGTGTTGTTTATGCTTACTAACGTTACCTATATTAAATGCCAGAGTTTAAAATCACTACTGTGATTAATGAATTAAATTTGTTTATTATTTTCTTACCGTGTTGCTACCGTTAGTGTGAAGTCTAGCATGAGCAAACTAGGAACTAATTTCTTTAATCATATACATATATGTATTGTTTTCATTACTTTGAAGAGCATTTAGAGAATCTAATTCACAGCACCAGGCTATCTGATCCATCTCCCTTGCAGCCCTGTAGTCAGAAGGAGGGAGACAAAGGGGATGTTACCTCAAGCGTTCCTGCTGGGACACCTAAGGACGTCATGCTGGGATTAACTGAGACTGTTTACCTGAGGTAGCCAGGAAATTTGTTGTCTAAAGCTGGCCTATGGGAATACAGTGAGCCCCCACATATTCGCGATCTGCTATTTGCGAGACTAAGTATTTGCGGGTGATTTTTCTGCGAGCTGTGCGACCTTGACACGTGCGCAGAAGTTACCGTGACCTCAGTCTGATCGGCCCCCAGCTCCACCGCTTGCGGCGCCGGCTCCGACCCCCCCACCTCCCTGCTCGCAGGACACTTGCTGCCCCCCGCCTCGATCCCATCTCCGTCCCTCTTGCTCGCTTGCCGCAGCTCGCGGCGCAGGCACTCGCCGCCCCCCGCCGCGATCCCATCTCCGTCCTGCTGCTCGCTCACTTGCCATGGCTCTCAGCATCAGCACTGGCTGCCCCCGATCCCATCTCGGTCCCGCCGCTCACTCGCTTGCTGCGACGCTGGCACTCCCCCCCATCCCCCCCTCCCCTCTCGCCCAGCCGGCCCCATCCCCACTCCCATCTGCCCTGCTCCCGTCCCCGTCGCTCCCACAGCGCACCGTGCTGCTGCTGGCCTCCCCGTGCCAGTCCTGTCCTCGGCGATCACCTCCCTTGTCCCGGCGGAGTACAGCCAGATATCTGAAACAAGCCCTGCTCCCAGGACCCACCCTCCTCCAGACCTTTTTAAGGGAGGGAGTGTGGCTGCCTGTGTAGCATACTCGACTACGTAGTGGGTTTGCTATCTTTGTGGATTTCACAACTCGCGGGAGGCGGACCAGACCCAACAGCGCACGAGTAACGGGGGTTCACTGTAGCCTCTTTTACACCTTAACTTGACAATTAGCTTTTGCCAAACATCTACCATCTTCTTCACTTCACTGAAAGATGTACACTCATACAGCTTGGCTGTACTTGCAACATCCTTTGAAGATTTCCTCACTTGTGCTGTGTTTGCTTTCACTCTATTTTTTCTTCCAAACACCATACTTCATGTAGTATGAAACCTTCACTAAGGGTTTTCATATTATGATGGAAGTGTAACTTTGAATACTAATGTGTTTTAATGGCCAGTAATTTCAGTGGAAACATCTGCTTATTTACATGCAAACAGAAGTAGGAAAAAATACTGTGCTGTTGTGTTGGGTTTCCTGTGGCTGGTATTTTCTGGTAGTGGGGGGGCCTATGGGGGAGGCTTTTCTTCAAGAAGTTGCTAGAAGCCTCCCTCATAGCTGGCAAAGCTAATGCCAGCCAGTCGCTGGCCCAGGCCAGGCCAATCATGAGAGATAGAGACACCTCTGTGATAACATATTTAAGAAGAAGGAAAAAAAAAACCTTAACAGCAAGAAGAAGATGCCGGGGAAGAGCCGTGAGAAGTTGTAACAGCAATGCAAGCACCAAGGCCAGGGCCGAAGAAGGGGGAGGAGGTGCTCCAGGCATCTCCCTGCAGCCTGTGGTGATGACCATGGTGAAGCAGGCTGTCCTCCTGCAGCCCATGGAATGGAGAGAACACAGGGATGCAGAAGATCCACCTGTAGCCCGTGGAGAAGGAAGCCCACGCTGGAGAAGGAGGATGCTGGAGGGAGGCTGCAGCCCATTGGAGCCCGCCCACATTGGAACAGAGTCCCAGGAGAGACATGTGGCCCGTGGAGAGNTAGATTTTTTTCCTTTTCCTCTCTCTTCCCCTGTTTGTATGGAGCGGGGGGGGCTGAGAATGAAGTAAGAGAGTGGCTGTGGGTGAATCTCTGGCATCCAGTCAGGGTCAAATCACCACAGCTGTCACTGGACCGGAGAAAAAAAACAAATCTCAGACATGGTGCATTATCCAAAACCCCAGACATATATTTCTGATGTCTTGCACTTAAGACTTCCATTAAGGATTGAATTTTTATACAAACCATATAATTGTCTTGCATAAGTTTTTCCAAATATACTATTTATAAAAATATACATCCTAATCTTCATAGCTAAAAGGACAATTTCACAGATATAAACATTTACTGAATAAGTGTTTCTGTGTTATTATTTATATAGTCTTTAGGCTCAGTGACCCATTCACACAATGCCTTTTAGTTTCAAAATAATCCTGTCTTGAAATCCTCAACAATGATTCCACGGAGAAGTTCCAAAAATGAGCTACTAATCTCAGTTGTGATATGGCCTAAGGGCAGTGCAGGTTTCTCATGTGTAGCAGCAGTAGGCTTGCGGAAGGAAGGGTACTTTTCTTTCTTGGGCAAGTGCACTTAGTGGTTGTTGTCTGAACAATTCATAGAGGACAAAGTGAAATCTTTAAAAGACTGAGCTTGGAAGTATCTACAATATTCAAATGCTTGGAAACCAGAGTAAATCAGGTCCTGCTTAATTAAGATTACAGTAAATACTGACTATCAGCTCAAACAATTAAACATATGAGATATATTTCCATAAAGAGAGGAAATTATTTAAATTTCAGGCACTTTCTCTTTCAGAGAGCTCTATTAGAATTATAGCCCATCTGTCTAATTGATATTGGAGAAAAAGGACATGTGGCCTGATATTAACTAGAATTACAAACAAATGCTGAGAGGTTTACTTACTTTGTGCAACCCACTGACTTTGTAGGTATCTGGGGACAGGAAGGTTTGGCCAAAGGAAAATACATGTCACTCAGCTATCTCCTTTAGTTGTGAGGGGTGCCTATTTTTTCCTGTTATTAAAGGTTATCCACCTTAAAGACTTCATTTCAATATTTTATTATATATACACTTTTGAACATTTTTCATTTATTATGCTATTGAATCAAAGTCGTGATCTAAATTTTCAGCTACGTATCTCTTTATGAAATACTGTCCACTGACTCCACAGATAATCCTCCCAATGAGATATTTTAAATGATATTAAAATGTTGAAATAAAGTAATGAGAACCCTTAGAATTAACAATACTCGCCCAGCTGTTGTTAAATGCTAGAATACCTCGAATTGACATGGAAAAATATGTGTCTAGATAGAGAGAAAAACAATTTCAAGCCTTGTAAGAAAACTTTTCCTCTTTTACTGAAATGGCATCCTCCTCTATAAAAATAATAATGTTTGTGCATATTAATATCAAGAAGGGTTCATTATCATATGATAGATTTAAAAAATGAATTTTATTGTATTTCTAATCCAATCCTAATTTTATTAATACTTTTAGTAATATGTATATTTAAATTCCATACATAAGGTGAATATTGGCTATTAAGAACCTTTGCAGAGAACAACAAACCTCATAAGCAGAGCTCTTTATTCTCTTCAATAGAACTGCTTTAAAACAAAGCAATAGATTGATTATGCTTTAAAAAGAAATACATTTTTGCTTTTCTGTTTCCTCACTACAAAATATACCACCAGGGAAGACTGAAAAACAGTAAAAACATTTTTGAAGTATCAAAGAAGTCTGAAAACCTGGACACTGAGCTTTAAAGAAGCTCATCTGACACCTGACACACTTTTTTCAATTTCATTTGTCAGCAAAAATGAAATGAAATGACGAAACATCTTTCAAGACTCAAAACCAGAAAATTGAAAATACTTTTTTTTCCAGAAATGCTTTTTACAGAGGAAAAATAAACAACCCAAACTAAAAAACAAAACCAAAACAAAAAAATCCCAACCAACCAAACAAAATACCCCCAAACACCCCCCCTCCCCACCTCAAATCCTGGATGTCCTCCCTTTTCAAAACAGTGTGGTTTTATCCTTTGGAAAGTAAATTCATTTATGTTTATATGTTCCAGATGTGTCAGATCCTGTTATAGGAAAGATCTCTAACATGCATCATTTAAATATGTTAAACAGCATGAGTTTAAAGTTCCCTAGAATCTCAGAGGATCTAAAAGGTTCTAGATTGCACTGTTTCTGACCACTGAATTTTCTACTGTAACTAAGGCACTTCATACAGGTGCTAAAAGAGCAGACTACCTAGTAGAGCTTTTGTTGATAATGGATGGTGTGGCAATTTTACATAAAATGCAATCAAGTGACTAGAATAACATTAGGAAATGCTCTGTTAAGCGAAATTTATTGTTATTGGCTTTGGTGATTGAAATATTATTGCTATCTATTGCAGCAAAAGCAACACTCCCACACTGGACAGATGGTTACTTAAAAAGCTGAAAGGAAAAAAAAAAAGAAACCTGTTGAGAGATTTCAGCTAGAGGATGAAAAACACTAAGAAATAGCTGTTGCCTAAAGAAATCTATATAGCTATTGGGACTATGGAAAAGGAAACTTTATGACAGAAACTGTGTCATAATATTATTATTATATAATGCTTACTTTTTAAAAAAACAATGCCTTACAGCATGCAATCATAATAACGTTTCAAAGCATTTTTGCCACATGTCTAGTGAACATTGTCATTGCTGGTCAGAAAATTTATTTATTTAATTGCATTACAGAATGGAAATTCCTAGCATCTGAGATTTGGAGCTATCCTTTCATACTGATATGCACATGGAATGTACTAGTAATTTACTGAAATGGATGTATTTCCAGGGAGGTAAAGAGCTCTGCATGTGCCTTTTTCATGCATTATATTTCTTTAATACAATTGCAAGAAAAATGCTGTATTTTAGTTGAAACAGAATATTATTTACCTCAATGGAGTACCTTGGTAAATAATCAGAAAAAGGTAAAACACTTTTTGCTTCAATATATCACTCGAAATATTTGTATAAATACTATATTTCATTATTAACTGGTATATTTTAAGTCAATATTTCCAGGTGTTTAGAAGTGCAGTTTAACATCCACTAGGTGGCACAATAGTTATTCAGAAGCAAAAGTCTGGACTTCGCAATAAAATCTTAACCAGGGTCTCCTAAAGCCTTTGTCTTACACATGGAAATTACAAACCAAATTACGTGTATATATTCCTTGACAGAGATAGCAGCTAACCCGCCCCGCCATGTCATCTCAGTATTGGTCTGAATCAAACTAGCAGCCAAATCACTGAAAATTATGTTCTTTGCTGTAGCTTAACTTAAATTATTTTTTTTCCCCTGGAATAGTCACATCTGCAAATCCTACTGGAATTTTGTAGATGAATCAAAATGGCCCATTTCAAACTCCAATGCTCTGTATGCACGGCGTCAGGAATTTGTAAAGTCTCTGGGAAATCAGTGGTAGCAGGAACTGTGGATTTTTGCCCTTGCAAGCAATTGTTCTTTATCAAGATACAGACCAGTAATCAAATAATGCTTCAACACTATGCTCTTGTTTTAGGTTTTGTTAGAACAGTTTGTGGGTTTGTTTTGGTTGTTTGCTTTTTTGAGCTACAGAGCAAAGACATTCCCAAGTGGTCATGTCACTAGATGGAGATATCTCGGATGAAAACAGACCTGACAGAGAGGGAGGCGGTGATAATGAAAAATTTATTTTTAGTTATTTACATAAATGCCTGTTGCCTCTTCCTACTAAGATTTCAGTAGGTTTGCTTGAATATCTCCTTTTCTGCCTCCTCGAAATATATCCCAAGTATTTGAAGTTTTTGAACTACATTTAAAAAAAAGAGTGCTAGGATAGAGAATACAATCCACAAAGAAATTATTTTATTCTATATGCAAAATGGACCTGTTCCAGCAATTCACTGCACTTGCAGAGCACAGCATTGATTTCCTTAAGACCCTCTTGCCTGATGGTTGTAGGAGGTTTGTAGTGAAGGAGGCACAAGGCTGAGGAGAGAAAAGAAATTTGAATGTGGCACTCAAGTGTATTCCTAATTCTGTCACAGGATTTCCACACACTATGGGAGAAGTAATGTACTCAGATCTTTAAAATATTATCACCTTACCTTAAAAGAGTAATGCAAAGCTGAATTTAGTAATAAGTTTTGTATATGCAGTTTTGTAAAATGAAACATCTACAAAGAAAGAACTACATCTTTCTAGGCTTTTGTCTGCATGATTCAAAAACGTTAAATTTCTTCAATCAACAAAAAAGACCGTTTTAAAATTCAGAAATCATATATTCATCTATTACACTACAGGTTTTCTACTCCCTATCTAGCTAATGCAGTCATGGTACTTTGTGCTCCTTTCTTGTTGCTCTTTCTGAGGATTTGTGCACTCTGAACATGGCAAATAGAAAAACATGGAGATATAATCACATTACCTGTAAAGGTTCCTATCTAAGTAACAGGGTTTTGCTTCTAAAATAGGGAGGAAAAGTGGATTCATGATTGCTTGCGTTTGGTTTTTCAAGCCTTTAAAACCTTCATTTTTCAAACCCATTACACTCTAGGATAATCAGGACTCCTAGTTAAGTTAGAAGGAAAATATTTCTCCTAGCTCTGCTAGTGTTGCTCAAATATGATATGTTATCTCCAGAAAGGAAGTAGAAAACTAGAAGAAAGAGAAGCTTTACCTAGAAAAAATATCTCCTGCTCCAAAAGGTCAGAGGAATTTTAATCCTTGAACTAAGAATAGAGATGTGCCCCAAATAGAAGGAATAAGTATTCCTTCATTAAGTATTAAGTATTTCCTTCCATTCATCTGTATCTTCCAGCTGCCCCACTTTTATCCTTTGGTTTGCCAGTGAGCTGTACTTCTAGGCTGCCGTAAGTCTATCTGACCAATTATTTTTTAGGATCAGAAAAGAGCTCTCTATTTCTCTACCATTGAGGATGATATTTTGTTTGCTGTTATTTTAAACCTTTCTTGGTAGTTCTACAAGGATACACATGGATAAAAGTTCCTAGGATTGAGAAGTCTTAATTAGCTAAGTATCTGCAGCAATCTGTGGACACACTCCAGAGAAGATGAAAGGATTTTGGATTTCTGCTAGTGGACATCAGAGCAAAGGACAACTAGAAACCTCAGGTGCTGCTCTTGGTACTCTCGTGTCCATTTCCTGCAAGATTACAGGTTTACTGTAGAAAGGCCAGTGCAGGCTCTTTCTGTTGTTCTCCTCCATGACTTGAGCAAGAACTCTGAGTGGTGTTTTAAATTCACTATTACCAGCTTGCAGAACAGACCTGGCTCCCTCTATTTAGCAGTTTGTACTGCAGTGTCACTGTGTTCTGCTAAAAAAACTTCCCTGTGGGCCAGAGGATGACCTTTGGAGAGAAAAAGGTGCAGCTGGGGTTTGCACCCAGGGCTGGGATACAAGGGGAAAAGTGGAATGGCCAGTGTAAACTGCATATGCTTGTAAGTGTTTGTGTATTAAAAGCTTATGGAGCCATGCATTTCACTGCACAAACAAAATCAATCTAGATAAAGATTAAATGAACACAAATTCTAAAATACAGTAAAAATATGTATGAAGATGCAATGTAGTACAGTGGTAAGTGTCCCCACCTGGCATGTGGGAGACCCGGGTTCAATTCCCGCCAGGGAGACAGTGTTAAGAGTTGGACTCGATGATCCCTGTGGGTCCCTTCCAACTCAGAATATTCTGTGAAAGTTATAATTGCAACTCCTTACAGGAACAAAAAGACAGTAGGGAAAGCAGGAAGTGCATGCAGGCAATCATTCCTTTTGGGATAAGAATTCTTGTAACACAAAGTAGCAACAAAATCACTTGACATAAAAAGACATTTCTATTACGTAGTTGGAGAAATTCTCTGTCATCAGTTCTCCTCCTTCCTATGGTAGCTCTCCCATCTTATTCTGAGAAAAGCTTTTAAATCACACCTATAGTCAGGAGAGGAGTCCAGGTATAATTAAGTGAACAGGTCAAGAACAGCTGGGGCTTGTACACTTGTTCTACAAAAATAAACATCTTCAGTGATGCATTACTCCAAATTAATCAAGAGAAAGAATTGGCCGTAGAATGGCTGGAAAAAATGTCTTTATCCTAAACCCCAAAATTTTGTTTGTCATGACAGAATTTCAAATTCAAGGAGTGGGAAGCGAAAAACAAGGGTTCTGTTAATAATATCAGAATTTTACAGAAAAAGACAAGTGCACAGAGGTGGTTTGGCATATATTATAAACAAATCAATGTCTTATTTCTCTTATGTGTGACAATAAAATTGCCAGTGATGACTTTAGTGAAGAGAAGGAAGAAGCAATACTTCCTCCCAGACTTTCAGGAAACCCACGCTTTGTGTTATATAAATATACAAGATCCCTCACCCACTTGCATCAGTTTTATGCCATTTCAACTGAGACTGAGATCTGATCACAGATGCTTGGTACAGTAGCATGAAGAACTGAGTTAAAAAGAGAATTAGGTTTCCAAAGAGACCAGGCATTATGGTGAAGCCAGTGAAGCTGTGAGCTGAAGCCAGGTGAGAGTAGATAAGCACATGGGTTTCTGAGTCAAATCTTCCTTCCTGGCAGTCCAGCTGCTGCAGATGAAGCATCAGGGCAAATCCACCTGCTTTCTCCTGAAGTAGTCATTGCATGGGACCTCTCTGATTCAGTATCATTTTATAAGAGAAAGGAGGCAGGGAAAACTCTATGAAAGTGACATTCATATTTTAGTGAGATTTTCGTGGATCAGTCCAGAAGTGATGTGCAAGTCATATAACAATGTTATTATGAAATTGAACTTATAAATATTATGTTAACATTTGAAAAATCTTGGTCATCAGGAAATCAACCACTGTTGCAATGTAGTACTCTTAGCAATAGTCAGGCAACACTGAACAGTGTAGGAACATGCCTGAGCTGCCATATTTATGCACAGTGTTTCTAGCAAAGAGGGACTTTTTTGTAACCTTTCAAGCCACAAGGATCCTGCATCCTGAGTTCTCCTGTGCATTTCAATGTATTGTTCTCAGATGTATCAAAAAGCAAACAAACAAAATACAACCACTGTTCCCTGCTTTTCTTCCCTTGGTGGTACAGCAGAGCTCAAGGTTGCTTATATACAAAAATTTCTATGCCATAAATCCCTCACAGTTCTATAGATGATGAGAAATAGGACATCAGTGGGCAGTTAAAATAACATATATCCCCCTACTTGTGAAGGAATCAGTTTCTAGCACTGTAAGTTTTGGTCCAAAAGAGTTTCTTTTTAAAAATACTAGAGACTTTTGAGGGCACAAAATACAATAAGATGCCAAAGTTCAATCAACATAAAAACCAGCATAAACTGAGTGTCCACTCTATCTCTTCCCTAAAGGCTTATCTTGTTCTTCAGTATTGGTTATATTGCCAGTTTAACTGTCTAAATTGTTTCAATGATATGAGCTTTCAAAGCTCATATCCTCGATGTACTAGGATAAGCTCACTGATGTCAGATAGATGCACCATTTTCCCTGGTAGCACAAGAAGACTAGTCTGTATTTGTAACAGTAAGTTGAACAGCTATGAATAGGAATGTAAGACCCATGGCATTGTAATATGGTCTGACCAGAGGGGACAATGACATGATGGTGCAGCGGTACCAGTGCTGGAAGCAATGTTTAAAGAGTTTTCAAAGAGATAGCTCAGTAACCCTGGCCTTCTGCTGGGTGAATACACAATCACTGGCTGCCAGCTTCTTTCACAGGTGGATCTCTGCCTCATAGGACTGCAAAGCCAAAATAATGTTTCAGGGACACATAAACCTGGAATTTTTTATTGAATCTAGTTAGAAATTCTAAGCAGAGACATAAGAAAGGCCACTCTTCTAGCCCCTGATTACAATTGTTTCTTAAACAATGAAGTATACTACTTAACATTCATTATTATTCATTCCTTATTTATTCCTTATTTATACTTTAATTTATGATTTAAAGGTGCATTTGGTCTACATTAGGTCAGCATCAGCTTTTATATGTATAGGTACCTCCAGTAGTTACAAACTCCATCATATCAGTTTGAAACACTATCAGGCAGAAAAACTGGTGCATCACCCCAAGTAAAATGGCATACGAGGGTGTTTTATTGTTAACTTTGTGTCTACACTGCTGAGCATGAAGGATTTAATCGCACTGCTCTCTCATCAATATAGCACACAGCAGGATTTTCTAGATTTTTTTTACTGTCTTGTGAATTTATCGCCAAAATAATGCAGGATTTCCCTGCCATTCTCAGTACTGTGTGCCAAATATGGTACATTTTCTAACTAAATACTCAATGAAAATTAAAGAATTGGTGTACTTATCCATCACAAAAGTATCTATTGACTTTGAAGAGGCATTTAGCATCCAGTGTATCCTGCTTTTTCAAAAATAAAAACATCCTACCTCAGCAGACACGGCCAAATTTCAGCGATTCAGACTACATCCATTTCTACTGAAGTTAGTGATTAACTAGGAATTAATACAGGAATTCCAAGATGTTGAAGGAAGTAATACTAACTGAACTATTGACACTTTAGAATAGTAATTGATGATAGAGAACTGCTAAGACATTCAAAAGACAAAATGTATCCATGAGAGAGAGTTCTGAATCAGTCACGTTGCTGTGCATTAATGTTTGCCTTAGCTTTTGAAATAGAGAATAGAACTTAAATCTCACTGTAGACTGTTTTGATCTGAGCTTGATTTTCCAAATGTCTCTGTGTCCCCATCAATCCCCCTCGCTAATCCTTACTGTTGTTTCACAATTTTTCCAGCTGAAAATGTATATGTACAGTCAGTATCCTCCAAGCTCCACATTATTAATTAATATAAATGAGCTGCAACTCTTTAGGATTCACGTAAACCTATCAATATTCCCATACTAGCTGTGCTTTCAGCTGCAAGTGAAATGCTTCATGTCTACAACTGCAGCATATTAAAACTCAAAAATGAGAGTTTCAGTGGCACTTGCACATTTCTGCCCTTACATCTGTCTTTTATCACTCATTCATTCACAGGAGGAAATGACTTTTCCTGCCAAGACAGAGGTAAATTGTGTCAGACAAGGGCAAATTAAAAAAAAAAAAAGATTCATTAGTGAACCAGTGGAAACAATTCCTGAGATGCAAACTACAGCAGAAATGAGTTTCTACTGTTTGACTCCCGTGACCATATTCAAAAAAGCATAATATATCACCTAGTTTTTGCTATTAGAAATAATTTCCAAACGATAGGACCAGATGAATCAGTGTTTCACTAGAGTCTCTCTATTTGTCAATACTTGTTTTCTTCTTTCATAAAAATGAGGAAAAGCTTTTCTGAGAAGTTGAAACAAAAATGTGTGCTCTACCTGTACAAATGTGAGAGTAGGGAAATAATATATGCAGGTGCAATGGAAATATTGTCCTTAATTTTAGTGATATAAGATTTTCCACTGTGTTTATTTCAACACACAATTTGCAATTTCAACAATTTATTTTCCCTTTCGATTAGCACATTTGCAATCTCTTAATTTGTAATGAAAGAAAGGAAAGAAAATAAGGAAAGGGAAGGCAGAAAGGAAGGAAGAGAAAGGAAGGAAGAGAAAGAAGAGAAAGGAGAGAAAGGAGAGAAAGGGAGGAAGGGAGAGGAAGAAGAGGAAGGAAGGAAGCAAGGAAGGAAGGAAGGAAGGAAAACTGGAGCCATGGAAACAGGTGCAGGTTTGCTGGCATTGCAAAAGAAAAGGTTAGATGAAAACGGGGGGCACCTTACAGAAGAAGGAAGAAAAATACTTGTATTAGAAGAGGGACATGGAAGACATTTACAGCTCCAGCCATATTACAGCCCCTAGTAGAGGAGAGTTTTAGGGAATGATGGGGATATGGCTTAGAGGGACCTCACTGTCAGACAATGCACACAAAACCTGTAGACCTATTAACACATTTGCAATTACTTGTTACCTTAACGAGGTGAAAGGCTGAGATTTTGCTCTTTGTGTGCCAAGACCCAGATTCACAGATTACAGATTATTGTGCATTGGAAGGGACCCACAAGGATCATCGAGTCCAATCCTTAAACCACACCACTGCCGACCCGGCGGGAATCGAACCATGGTCTCCCGCATGGCAGGCGGGGACACTCACCACTGTACTAAAGATATCAGAAGGCAATGCAGCAGGGTCTTAGTTCACAGGTACACAGGTTCACAGGTTATTCCAAGTTGGAAGGGACCCACAAGGATCATCTAGTCCAACCCCCAGGCCAATGCCCTCTCAGGGATCAAACCCACAAACCTGGAGCCATGTCACTGAGTTCCTCATTGAGTCTTTTCTTAAACACCTCCAGGGACGGCGACTCCACCACCTCCCTGGGCAGACCATTCCACTGAGAAATCACTCCCTCTGCGAAAGANTCACCCTGACTTACCTCTCCTTTTTTCCAAAGGCCATACACTCTCTTTTTTTCCCCTAGTTCTTGCAGGAGCTCCTTGCTCATCCAGGCTGGCCTTCTACCCCTCCGACCCATCTTTCGGCACATTGGGACTGCCTGTCCCTGTACCTGCATGAGCTCATTCTTAAAGGATGTCCAGCCCTCCAGCTATCCCATGGTACCCTCCTTATTAGATCCTTAAATACTCCAAAGTCTGCCCTCTGGAAGTCCAGCATGGAGGTTTGGTTCATGCTCTTTCTTGTCACACTGTCAATTGAAAACACTATTATCTCATGGTCACTACAACCCAGATTTCCTTCAACCTCAACATTGCCAACCAACCCTTCCCTATTTGTAAACAGTAGATCGAGCACAGCCTCACCCCTGGTAGGCTCACGCACTAGCTGCTCCAGTCTTGTGAGGGCTAATTTGCCTGTGCTTTCCATTGGTTGTAGTTTTTCCGGGTGCACTCCTGGGTTGGGATGCTGTGTAGTAAATATTATAACTTCACAGAATCACAGAATCACAGAATATTATGAGTTGGAAGGGACCCACAAGGATCTTCTAGTCCAACTCACCATCTAACACTTCCTAGTAACAGTCCTCACAATATGACAGGTCAGCGTTCACTTGACCATCTGTATTTGCTAGGTTCTTTCATTTATTCATGGAAACTTCTGAGCAGAAATCAACCAATCAAAAGAACAAGAGATCAGTTCTGGAAACCATGAACCTGAGTAACCTAATCTCAGATGGTTACACTTACAGTGCCTTACTCTAGCCAAAGGCAGGGAGCACCAGTCATAATCTAAACACACAGATGTAGAGAAAAAACAGCATTGAAAACAATATTTATGGGGATAACTAATACACAGGGACACTGGACAGTAGTCTGGGATGCCTCATTTAGCAGTAATTGAAGAATAAATTCACAAGGCTTTCACTTTACTATATATGTATCATTCATTTAATATCATTCATTATAACATTTTTTCAGAAAATTTAGATCAATATTAAATAAGAATGTCTAACTGCAAACCTTAGAAGTTATAAAAAATTTCTCCATTAGAAAGTTTTTCAAGGCAGATTTTTTCATTAAGTAATTTTAAATGCAATGCAAACTTAACTTTAATTGGTAGCAGTAAAATGCAAGCAAATTCAGATAACTTAATTGTACAGTAAGTTTATATTAAAAGTGAATGGCAATGAGGTTGTTCTTTCTGTAAAAATTAGGAAGAGAAAGATTTTTTCTTTTTTTTTTACATGTAAAGGACTTTCCAAATAACTCAACCAACCGTTTTGGAAATTCCTTGATCTTGTAAAAGCCTGTTCATAAGTCAACATGTTTCAATTAAAAGACCCATTCAAACATCTTCTCCCATAAATACTCAAGCATAGTCTTTATGTGTGCAATGTGGTATAAAATCCATTAACTTAATTGCAATGTCCAAGTCCCATCTGCATTATTCCGCAAGACTTATTCATGACTTGAAATGAAAAACATTGCTTAAAGCTAATAGGAAATAGCTAATTGCTATTTAATTTGACCTTTTCCTTAAAGCCAGGTAAATATCAAATCTTAGTTTGCATGTCTAGATGTGTAGGAACAAGCCACATTTGGCTAAAAAGCATCACAGCATGAAAAAGAGCAAAGGCCTGAGAGAAGCTGAGAAGTCAGACAGGCCTGCAGCTAACTAAAACAATCTTACAGTACCAAAGATGTTGATTTCTATTCCCTCAAGCAATCTCACGGTAATGAGAGAAGTGTCCTTCACTTCCCTGGGTGCTCCCATGAGAGCATCCCTGCACCCTGAAGGGGTCCCATGGAGGGAGGTATTACTCCCTGCTTTCCCATGTTGAAGTATGTAAACTTATAGACAGGTTCTCATGTGAAGTTCACTGGTAAACACCACCTGCAGTGTGAAAAACATGTTTACTTTACTGTATAAGAATCGCTCGGGATTTCAATAAACAGATTCAGTGTGTTAACCTTCATACTGAGTCCACGTCTCTCGCATCGTTCTACATAGATGAAATTTGATTTGAGAAATCCAAGTGAAATAGGGATACTTTCACAGGTGTTGAGTGATGCTCTCGCTCCTTATTAGAAGTCACTCAACAGGACCCTGACTTTGCACCCTTTGCTCATCTTCACTAGTGGACACAGACAGAGAAAGCAAACTTAGTTGGGAAATTCAGATCACTCAGCATTGTAGAAGGTTGCCATCAACTAGATTAATAAATTTGTTACTTTTTTAATGGGACTTTGCAAGATCTCTCTCTCTCTCTCTGTATGTTGCTACTGCTAACCAATAAAGCCTGAATCATAACCTGCGAGGCAGCTGCATGAGAGACTCGCACTGACTCTGTGTGCAGACTGTTCTATGTACTGAAAATCTTAGAGAAGTTTTTCTATCCTTATGAAGCTTCTCTTAGACAATATTGTTCACTGCTATGCACTATCATTCTCTAACTATATAGGAATAAAAGCTTACTGTTCTGATTAATGATTTATTCTTATAACTCACAGAAGGAAATAAGTTCATATAGTGTAAAACAGCAGTGAAGGATTTTTTCCAATTGTTTATTTTCTGGAAAAATTATATTAATTCTGGATCATAGTAAATGAAAGAGACCATTTATGTATTTACTAAAATTGCACTCAACAGGAAATAGTAGTTTTCAAATGCCCTTGCTTATACGGAAGTGTTTGTTTCCCTCCAAGTTTAGACCTGTAGCCTACACAATTAATTAATAAATTGCATCAAACCTGCATAAAACATATAACGCACGAAAATGTTTTGCTACATTTTTCACATTTTAACTACTCAGAAGGAAAACAATGACCTGCAAGCTTGTTATTTTCTATATTGGGTGAATATTTCTGTATTTTCTGATTGGATGATATCTGACCTTCTAGGTAAGCCAAGACCTGAGTGAATGTGGGATATGCATAACAAACAACTTTTTTCTTTTATCTTAAAAGAACTGGTGGCATGTATCTACTAGTCTTTTTTCACAGTATCACAGTATTAGCAAGGTTGGAAGAGATCTTGGAGATCATCGAGTCCAACCTGTAACCCAACACCA
>WEKX01003106.1:55562-76552 GCA_013390025.1 Pitta sordida
TTATGTCCAAAGTGAAGAACCTGGCATTTGGTCTTGTTAAATCTCATCCTGTTGGAGTCTGCCCATTTCTCTAGCCTGTCAAGGTTCCTCTGAAGGGCCCTCCTACCCGCCGGCAGTTCGACATTTACCCCCAGTTTGGCATCGTCCGCATACTTGCTGATGATGGACTCAATTTCCTCTTCCATATCATCAATAAAGATGTTTAAGAGTGCCAGGCCTAACACTGACCTCTGTGGGACTCCACTAGTGACTGGCTGCCAGCTGGATGTGGCACCATTCACCAGCACTCTCTGAGCTTTTTGAAAGAATGATGAAGACAACTGGTAATATAGCAATTCACCACTGGAAAAATAGAGATGTTTTCATTCTGAATAATGCATAAAGGTCAGATATTAAATGACATTCTGAGTGCAGGAAACTGGTTGGACAACTGGGAAACATTTAAGTCCTCAGTGCTCTGCAACTCAACCCTTTGAATACCCCCTGGTCTGGTCTGGGGTCTAAGGTAGTTGCATCCTTTCTGCGACTTATGCATCCTCAAGAGGCCATGCTCAGTCTGTCAAGCTTATAATTTCCTTATTATTTTTTACAGAATGTGTAAGTTATTTAACAAAACACTCCAAACAACTCCAAACCAGAGGCTGACTTTAGTTTCTCACACAGACCTGCGACTCCAAAGATATTTTAAGTATTGTTAAAAAAAATTCACTGTATTGCTTGACAGTTGCTTCCTGCACATTTTTGAATACTTGCAAAATTCCTACTTACTTTTTATATCTGTATCCATGTTTGTTGGTCCTGTTCCAAGATTTTGGCATGTCTTCTTTCAGTAGCAGTTTTAAAAAATTATTATTGCCAACTGATCTGCTGAACTGTTATTCAAATTATTACACAGTGTTATATGTTGTTGTGGGTTGGCCAAGAATATGACCAAGTCAAAATACATCAAAGCATAACAAATCAAATCACTCTCCAAATCACAGCTGTGGTGATGAAACCACAAAACCTTTAAAACTTCAAGGGGAAGCATGACACATTTCTGAAGAGAATATTTGATGGAAACAAGACTGGATTAGATAATCCATAATGTGACCCTCAGATTTGTGATCCTAAGTAAAACACATTCTTCATTCAGAAAAGCATTTGTGTAAATTCTTCATGCACGCACGAACTTAAATCTGATTATACCTGCTATAGATTTAATGTACCTAAGTCTATTATGTCTCTAGAGGATATGCTGCCTTGTAGAGACCACAGACATAGTAATGACTGATAAATAAACCTGAATGTAATGCTAAACCATTTTAAAACTAAACAAAAGTTAATTTGATTGACATACTGCCTTTACACATGTGCTTTTAAGATTCCAAAGAAATAAATTCTGCAGAAACTCTGCTTTATGTTTGATATCCGAGTGCGTTTTATAAAGTATTGGAAATTCATTATACTATAAAGCTCCCAACAGCAACGTTTAATATATTGATTATTTCTCTAACTAAAGGAACACTTTACTCCACACACCCAAATGGTAAAAAGCCCCAGTGAAATAATAACACTTACCATTCATAACCTAACATATTTCCATCAGCCTGTGGCACAAGTGATCCTGATCCCATTCAACAAATTCTTTTTGCTGAGATCTATACTGTGACTATTTACTAGTCCTGACAAACCTGGCCTGTGGATCACCCTGTCCTTTCAACACTAGCCTCTGCAAACGTCCAGCCAACATTTACAGGCAAAGCAGCCATCCTTCTGTGACACATCCTCTGCTGATGATTTGATGGCAGTTTCCTTCAAACAGCAAATGGAAGGAGATCTCCTGTACCAAATATAACTCCTTCTTCCACAACCACTGCAGAAATCCTGGTGGAGGTGTCTTAATTTCCTGAACTGTATCATGGTTGACAAAATATACTGAACAGAGAATTCAACATATCATACTAGATCAATCATTACTTTCTCAAATTTCACAAAAACCCTCTCCCTCATAATTTCAATAGGTTATCTGAAAGGTATTGGTCCCACATCTCCAATGTAATTAATGTCTCCAAAGAAATAAATACCTCAAACTTACAGGAAGTCCAGATGCTTCAAGATCTCAGCATGGAGAATGCCTTCTCTGTTTCATTTTTACCTAATTTTACTGAAGCTTTTAAAATCTACAATCTAATTTACATATAATTTTGATTGATGACAGAGCTTCAAAACAGGGCTTTATGAACTCTGGAAAAAATACTGGTTACATTTAAAGATAATTGTAGTTTACTCAGCTCAGTGAAGGTAAATTTGGTTTCCAGGAACCCTGAGACCATAATTAATGAATATCTTCAGGCAAAGGGTAGGTAAAATGCACCTGGACTTCTAAAACTGTAATTTGACAAAATCAGCTTTCCAGTTTCAGAGTTTTTCCAGGATGCTTCATGAAACTGCAAAAAAGTGTATGTCCTTAGAAGTGTAAAAATGGTAAAGAAACCATTTGAGCAAAGAAAGCTCTGAAAAAGACTCATTTTGTAGAATTTTGGGGCAACTCAGGACAGGCTATGAATAAAACTTGGCATGGGAAGAAATATTTTTGCTTCAGAGGAAAAGTTTCTTTTTTGCTTAAAATGACAAGTCGATAATTCAGACATTTTTTCTGTTTTATTTTAGTTTGAAATCCAAGCAGATTTCAAATCACAATGTAGAAAAACTATTTCATCGACAAAATATGTATTCTACTTTGATACTGTCAACTGTGTAAAGTGTTTTAAGTATTTAAATTATGGATATGTATACTATATGTATATATAGTTAATCATTAGTCTCCATTTCCCAAAAAACGCATTTAGTAATGAAAAGTGCTGTACCTGAAGCTTTCTGGTCAGCTCTCTTTGTAAGGTTTATAAATGTGAAGTTATTTGTTACTCTGCTGAAGTGCAGGCACAATCTCATTAGAAATTGTTAGGAGTTTTTCAAAGTATCTTTTCCACAAGGCTTATTATCAAGCATCAGACTTTGCTCCATCAAGCACTACTATATCTAATAGTTTACAAGAGCACAGAGCCTATGTAATTAATTTTTCATTTACCAAACTCTTAAAGAATTACATTTTTTTTCCATTTTTTAGTACAGTACATTTCCGCTGCATTGCGACCTCCGCATTATGACCCCACGGATTTGTGAGGAAAATTTCTCGCAATTTTGCTTCAGCTGTTTGTGAGTTTACCCGGCCAACGCATGCTCAGTGCCTCTGCTCCACCGAGGGGCAGTGCCAGAGCTCCCTGTGGGGTGGGACTGTCCCGGCCCCATGGGGAGGGCCATGAGTCACACTGTCCCCTGTTACTCTAAGTGCAGCCGGAGATTGATCCCCCCGGGTGTGTGTTACAGTTTCCATGGCTACAGGCAGGGAAGGGGAGTGCCCCAGGAAAGTGGGGCCGGCGCGTGGCAGGGCTGGCGCGCAGGCGGGGCCGGCGGGTGGGTGGTGGGGGGAGCAGAGGCATGGGGTTTAGGCTGCGAGCACGCACTGTCAGCAGCTGCGGAAGTGGCTGCATGGCCAAAGACAAATCTAGGGATTCTTGGGGGGGTCTCCCCAGGCAGGCAGGGTGGAAAAACGCTTCCCTTTCCTCCCCTGTGCTGTGAGAGCCCATGGGGAGGAGTCAAAGAAGTTCCACACCGCTCCTGATTGGCTGGGGGTGGAGCAATGGGCGTGGCCTGCATGCATATTAATGACCTGCATGTATTTGTGAGTTTCATGTTCTGCGAGACCTCTGACATGACCTGTTTTTCGCAAATGCAGGGGTGTAACTGTATTTCTAAACACTTCAAACTACATTCTCCAAGCAAACATAAAAAATAGTTTCATATATATTGAAAACCTTAATATAAAATCCAGCAGAATTATAAACACCATTATTGAAGTCATGGATCATCTTTTGCAATACAGCAAGGTGTTAGATGGCTAACCTTTTAACATAAGTTACTGCTGCAAATAATACAGCAGGACTTTTTATTTTTTGACAGAATGCATTTCCTATCAAGGGCGACTGCCCAGGTCCTTGAATTCCCAGCTCATCCATATTTGGCAACTTTGTCAGCTCTATAGCAAATACAGAGTTCTGGTTTACTTCCAGGAGGAAATCTTTTCCTCAGACTGACACATTTCTGTGACCTCACTGCTGTGAGGCAATGCTGCGCCAATGCCTGGCCAACTCTGTTGTGGCAGGAAGAAAGCCCAAAGCTGTTCCTTTGTGGCGGCTGAGTAGCAGAAATAGGGTTTTGAAGGGTAACAGGTATATCTTTACCTAAAGGGTGAAGATATAACTCCAGCATGTTCTGCAACATACCATGGACTTTTAAGAACAGCTCTGCAGATGCCAGTGCCAAAATGACATGAGTCTTTCTGGAGGCAGGAAGGATCATAAGAAAGATAATCACAGCCACACTTGTTCCAGCAATGTGTGGCCCCACTCCCATCACCACATAAAAATTGACAGGAAAGAATAAGACCTGAGCAGTCATACTCAGGTCTGCTGAGTAGGATTTGAGACCAGTTAAAATGGCAATTAGGACATTCTCAGAGCAGAGAGGCAGTTATAACTGACTGTGGTTGGTTATGTACCCACATATCCTTTTCTTCTTTTATTAATGCATTTAGTTTAGGTTTAGTTTCTGTGTTTAAATTAATGTGAATAAATGCACTCAGCATGTCTGAAAATTTGAACACATATTACTCACTTACCAATCTATTTCAAAGCCTGATCTTACACATTAAAAAGCACCAGTGCTTCTCCAGAAATGGCAGATTTAGTACAATAGTCCCCTGTTACCTGTGGGCTGTTGGGTCTGCCCTTCTTCACGTGAGTCCTGGAATCTGCAAGGACAGCAAACCCACTAAGTATTCAAGTACGCCACGCCTGTAGCCATGCCCCCTCCACTAATAATGTCTGGAGGACTGTCCTGAGAGTGCGGCTCCCTCTGTAGAGCCTCATTAAAGCGGAGGAAACACCTTTTGCCACTTCCCAGCTCCTGAAAGAGAGCTGCTTTTCTGAGTACAGAAACCGGCATGGCTAGGAGCCATGAAGCCGGCACCCTGCCCCACCCCGTGGATCCGAGCGGGCGCAGAACCTTCTGCCACTGTCCTTTCCCTGCCATGTCTGTACTGGGTTTTATTGNATGGGCCAGCAGTGGCTGCGCAGGGTGAAAGAGCTGGTGGCTCTCTGTGATCTGCTCCTGCAGCGGCTCCTGAGATGTGCAGGGTGTGGGCGGATGGGAGCCGGCGCAGCACAAGAGGACAGATCCATCCTGCACTGGGAGAGCCCGCAGCCCCGCTTGTCCCTGCGCCTTCTGCCCAGCCCGTAGCTCTCCCCTTCCATCTCCTACCCTCCCTCCGCACCTCCTCTGCCCCACACATCCTACAAGGGAACTTTTTATCTTGCGGCAGTGAGGAGGGTTCCGGTGCCAGCACAGAGATCAGACTCTGACATCAGGAGTCCGCGCCACTGGCAGTGGGACACACTGGGCTATGCTACCCATGTCACACTGGTGTGGGCAGAGCAGTGCTGTGCTGAGTCAGTGGCTCGACTCCTGGCCGCCTGGGGTTTAAATCTCCCATCCACTGCCACTCTGGGGTCAGCATTGGTGGCAGCAAACATCCGCCGCCATCCCTCAGTTTGCAGTGGCGACACACTGCTGTGCCTGCAAGTACTGTCATGGTCCCAGTGCCTTTGTGCTGGCCGTGCAGCAGCACTCCCAGCTTCATGGAGATGGGACCGGATCCCCTTTCTCCTAAATGGTGAGAATGAAGCATGTACAGCAAGTCTGCTGGGCGGTGACGGTGGGGGGGACCAATTATATATTCATAAACTCATTATATATTCATGAGCTGACGGGTTTGCTGTACGTTCTGCACACGCACCGAGGTCACACAACCCACAACTATTCAGATCCAGCAAATTACGGATCACGAATATGCAGAGGATCACTGTATTACAGCTTCTCATTGTATCCACTGCCTTAGTTCATGGTCTCCCTGAAACAAACTTTGATATGTTATCAGCTCATAACTTAATAAAACCCCAAACAAACAGCAAACTCGGTTAACTCTAAACCTTCCTGTTTGAAATAAAGAAGATATCATTCCTTAGTGAAACCTACTCCTTTGTTGAAGTTTCTTTTGCCTTTCCAATTTGGCAGTAGACACGTAGAAAACAGATCACTAGTTGATTCTTGCCAGGGATCAATACTCTGTGATTTATGTATTCTTACAACCAAATACACTCTAGCTTACTTAAATTAATAGGTTTGGAAAAGTTAAAAGTACATCATAACAGGAGCAAGGAGAGGGCAGTTTGGCGTATTGATTATGGGAGTCATTACTCCCAGTGTCACTATAATATATATCTGCATTTACAGAGGCTTCTGAGATCACCTCTTTTCTGTCAAACCACACCTGCTAATACCAGTTTATTCTCAGGGACAGGTTAATCAAAGCTGAGGATATCTGTTATGAATGAAGACATGCACGTGGCAGTATGTTTATTTATCCACACACATACATCATATACCACTCCTTTAGAATGTCTTCTTAGTGATTATGGAATACTCATGAAACTATAAAAAATGGTTGTCAATTTTTTTATGGCTCACCCAGTTTTCTTGCACTATTTATACACAATTTTTTTTTCAGAGTGCTTTTTTTAAATAAGACACAGGAGAAATGGGAAATAACTAGGAAGACGAATCAAGGACTGCAAAGATCTACAACATGTAGTCATCCAACTACAACCATGCTACAAGCAACACTATCTACATATCTATGTATCTATGTATCATCTACATATCGATTTATATATCTATATCTATCTCAGTTTCTACTATAGCACTAATTTGTTTTCTGTGATTAAAATGATAGGAATAAATTCTCTGTAATTTGAGTGCTTTCCTATAGCACACAGATCTGTCTCCCCCCAAGGAGGCAGGCTGCACTGAGATTCCTTACTTGCTCCCTGGCATAACAAATACACTGGCTGTTGAGAAACAAATGGCTTTGGTCAGGTTGATACCTTTCAAGAGATTGGTACCTGTCTCTGCACTGGTATCATACACAATCTGACTCAGGGAGAGCAGCTGCTGGAACTGCATCTCTCCACACAAAAAGGAGAAATGGACTACAATGACTCAGAGCACTTTGCATCTACATATAAGAGTGGCTCTGCAGGGTCCATTTCTAATTCCCGGCTAGGCATAGCTGTCTTAATATTCAGAGGCAATAAACTTCCAGAACATAGTAAGTCCAGATAAAAATGAAACCAACTCACTGTCTATAGAGCAAAATCTATCTGAAAAATTTATATTAATTTTTGCCAAGACAACACTTATACAGAAAGTTTTAATGCAAATTTTTATACGGCTTAGAAATTGTATTTTATCAGAGGAAAAAAAAATAATTATTGGCATCTAAGTTTCCAGCAAATGAGAATACAACCCCAGATGTTAAGTATTTGAAATAGAAAACTCTTGATACTAGACAAGTATTTTTGCATATTTTATATATAAAACACACACATTTCTGTATTATAATACACATATCAAATCTATTTTTGACAGATGCTTGGAACTGAATTTCATAGCAAAACACAGTTCTTTTGTCCCACGTGTTAATGAATGAATTAGTATCCTCAAGGCCACACAACAAGTGGGCGGGCTAAAATAATGGCAAGAAAATGGATACTAATGGATACTGCATTAACTTCTCTTCTTTACTTTTAGATACAGTGAATCCCCTCTGCATATCGACCTCTCCATTATGACCCTGCCCATTTGCGAAGCAAATTTTTTACAATTATGATTCAGCCGCCTGCGAGTTTAGCTGGCTGACGCATGCACAGTCGCTCTGCTCTACCGAGGGGCGGTGCCATGGTGCCTGTGGGCGGGACTCACCCCACCCTGCAGGGATGGGGCTCACAACGGCGACACCATGCCCCTGTCCCTGACCTGGGAAACTGCCCCAAGAAAGTGAGGCAAGCTGTGTGCTGGGAGGGCGCAGCTGTTGTTGCGCCAGGAGGAGGCTTCTGTTCCCCCACCCTCTGGGACTGTACGGGCAGCGCTGCCCCTCTCTCATGGGACCAGTGGGTATTAAAGGGACAGAAACTCCCATACTGACCTGATGCCCCCACCCCCGCCACCCTGTGGGCTTCTCTGGGCTGCTGCGGTTGCTCCCAAAGCCCAAACCCCATGCTGCTTTTCCCCCCCTACCTCGACCCCGGTGATTGTGCCCGTGCCAGCAGCCCCGCAGCAGTGCAGGTGCACAGCATGGCGGGGAAGGGCGTGCGGCGTGGGCGTGTGATGGGGCAGGTGCATGGCGCGGCAGGGCTGGAGCGCGCAGTTTCTGCAGCTCGCAATGGCATTTAGAGCCCTGCGGCACCCTGCCCTAGTCCCTGACCCGGTCCTGCGTGCTCCGCTGAGACCCAGCTCAGCACTACCTCAAGACATACCATTCCTTGTTACTCAAAGCCCAGTGAAAGCCCAGGCAGCGCTCCCTCTACCAGGACTGGTGGATATTAAAGGGAAAGAAACTCCCATACCGATGCGCCCTCCCCTTCCTCCCCCCCGCCATAAGCGGCAGGGGTTGTTGCAGTGTTGCAAAGTTAAGGTTTTTCCAGGCTCCAAGAATGCTGACCAGAGCTCAGGGACACCCCTTCCCTGCCATGGATTCAGGGCGATCACGCACAGGGTGGTGCAGGGCCCCTGGGGCTGGTGCGAGCACTGGGGCCTGGCCAGGGGCCTAGGGGGAGGAGCTGTGGTGTGGGGTTTGGGCTCCAAGCACACATGGTCGCAGCAGCCGCTCAGAAACGGTTCCCTTTGCTCGCCTGTGCCAAGACAGACTATGGGAAGGAGAGGAAAATTGTTCTCAGCGCTCCGGAGTGCTGGGGTGGTGGAGCAATGGGCGTGGCCTGCATGCATATTAACGACCTGCACTTCTTTGTGAGTTTAGCGTTTCACGAGGCCTGTGGCCTGTCCTGTTCCTTGTGAAGGATGGGGTATATCTGTATTTGTCCAGGAACAATTGACCGACCCTGAGCACTCCTTTCCAGAAGCATCTTTCAAAAAAACCACTGATGCTTATCAGAAAAAATTACTATGTAACTACCTGTGCAATTGCAAACAAAAAAGAAATTGTTAGTGCAATTGATTTCGACTTCCCTAATGAAATATCACTTACAGATCTGAGACTACAGAATGAGAGCTACAAAAGGTAGTGGAAAATGAGAAAGAATTATAAATATCATACTTCTAAGAAAGATTTTTTTACAATATTATTATACTTCACAGTGATATTCATTTGAACCTTTACCTATCCAAATTATCTTGCTAGGTCACAATACTGACCCTGAATTTTTGAAAAATTATAAACCTAAATTTTTTTTGAGACATCTTCATATTTTGATATCTTTCTTTTAATTTTATATTATTTTAGTAATTGTTTACCAGGTGAATAGACAACTTCCCAAACAGCAAAGACTTCAGGCTTAAGGTTTCAAATTGATTCTGCAGCAGTCCATAACCCTAAGACTTTAAGCCTACGTGGGAGGTGTATGCCTCACACTACAGTAGTAGTAATATTATATGTTGTGGCTAAGGAAGAAAGCTCTTTTGAGGTTCTGAAATTTTGACATATGAACAAATGAAAAACATTACATTTTTTTTCACAGAAATGTGATTTTATTCTTTAGCTCTAAATTAATTTCAGTTTGCCTTAGACATCTTCATAACCCAAAGCCTTATTTAAATCTTTTTATACTGCATATTGACAAGACTTAAAGATATGTCTGTCATAGCAAAGTAAAATAGACAGTTTTGTTTCAGTCAACTTAATCTGTACAAGATACTTAGAAACTGACTAAAGATTCAAGAAGAAAAGCAGGAAAATTTAAAGAATAGAAGTCCATGAGTTATGGGAAAAGAGTGAGAAAACATATTGCTTAAACAAAATGACAAGTACAGGAGAAATACTTAAAACATTGAAGTGCACTAAGTAACACTGGAAATCATAACAGAATCAGTGGAACATTATTCTCACAGGTTGTTCTACATCTTCAAAAAAATTACTTCCAGCAATAAAACAGTCAGGGATAATCCTGAGGCTAGCAGGAGCAAAAGCACCCCTCAGCCCAGTTCTCCCCAAAATGAGGATTGCATTTAGTGTTATGAGGAGGATACTCAATTACACGAGTAAAGGGGATTTCCTGGTGTCTTGGTTTCAGCTGGTGGTTAAGCCATGATACCTGGCACCATGAGCTGTCTGTCTTTAGGATACATTTGAAGTTCTGAAGAAAGTTCTTAAAATGCTAAACTGGCAAACAACCTAAATAGAATAAACTCGCAAGCAACCTAAACAGAATAAACTGGCAGGTGCTGTTTACAACTACTTGAAGGGAGGTTGCAGTCAGGTGGGTGTGAATCTTTTCTCTCAGGCTGATGACACCAGAACAAGAGGACATGGCCTTAAGCTACGCCAAGGGAGGTTTAGACTGCATGTTAGGAAGAGTTTTTTCACAGAGAGAGTGATCTCTTATTGGAATGGTCGTCCCAGAGAGGTGGTGGAGTTGTCACCCCTGGAGGTGTTTAAGAGAAGACTCGATGAGGAGCTCAGCAACATGGTCTAGATGCCGGGAGGCTGGGATGGATGAGGCGTGTTGCCCGTGGTTCCATGCTTGTGGGTCTGATCCCTGGGTGGGCGTTTGCTTGGGAGATGGACTAGATGAACCTGTGGGTACCTTCCAACTCAGAATAACCTGTGAACCTGTGAGAAGTACTCTAAGGAGAAACTCATACTAGCAAAGAGATGAACTTGAGGGTCCTACAAATTCTAGCTGTCTATAGTTTAAGTCTATAAAAATATATAGCTTTTAAATTTAATCTGCGAGAAAGATTTATCTGGCACCTAAATGTTTTGCAGTAGAAGACAGTACTAGGTAAATCGAGGATTTTTGTTCTCTGCTATTATACTTCGAGAACATATTTACCTTGTCAGATCAACTGTTATGCATATTAGGAACAAATGTAATGGAAAAGCCTTACTTGAAAAATTCACACCTGAAACTCAATAAAAATGTGATTGCAGGTTTTAAAGTTTTCATTTTTTGACGGCCATCTTTTGACACATAAATCACATTTTTGTGCCCTTTTGTACTTGTAGTAGCTTGTGAGTTTTCAATTCCCATGAAAAAAACTTTTCTTCCTTTATTTTTTTTCCAGTCAATTATGGTTTGCTGGCATTCATGCACAAAGTACTAATAACAGTAATTTGAGTAACTGTTTCCACCAGTTACTGCTCGGGGACTACATCCAGCATAAAAAACCTGTTGTTTCAAAAGCTACAGATGCAGCTTCTGCCCTAGAAAGGTAGGCAGAGACACACAGCTCTACTGAAATAAGAGCTCAACGATAATAAGAGCTAAAAGACTTCTGTACCAGGAGTTGGGACATTGAGGGACTATTATTTTAGATTATATCTACTGATGATGATCAGTGATTAATGATCTGTTTAATCCCATACTTCTACAAATTTTTTATTCTGAGTCTGTTCTTTTCTCTCAACTCGAGTTGAAATTGCCATGCAAACCTCAAAAATGTAATCAGAAAATACATATAATTTTATTTGACCGGTGGAAGTGAGGAGTTATTGAAAACCTCTCTCTGTCACAGCTCGATAACCAGGAGGGAATGAGAGGTGAAGGTGTCAGCTCAGTGAGACAGAGATACTTTTCATCTCTCTTAGGTGAAGTGGAAGAGTGTGAAGTGGAAGTGTCACAACACGGCAGGTGGTGTCTCATTGTGCTCCTGCTGTTACAGCCACACTCAGCTGGTCAGTCGGCAGGAGACTATGAAAGGCTGAAAGCTCTGCTTTTGCACCAGCTCAGTCAAAACAGAGCCCTCATGCATGAGTGGAACACACATATAAAAGCAGTAATCTTGGGCAATGCAGCTCACTTGTAACATCTGTGAATATGGGAAAATTAAATTACATGAATAGGACTTACATCAGAGATAAGATTCAACATCTGGAAATGGGCTGGTGGAACAATCTAATAAGACCAAGTGTTCTTACCCTGAGTTATACTTCAATCAGTTTGTCAAGACACAGATTTAAACAACAGACTAATTTTGATCACTATCTCTTGAGGTTTGGGGTTTTTTTGAGAGCAGTTACTTAAATGACCTTTGAAAATTCAATGAAAAAAGAAATGCTCCTGCCAAGTAAGGACTAATCAATAAAAGTAACTAAAAGGAAATACTGAAGCTCCCGGTGCATTAGTACTATTTCATACATCTTAACTCTAGAACTAAAGCAAAGCAATACAAATGACAATTACTAAAATGCACTTGCACCAATAAACTACTGCATTAGTGACAACTTTACGTACTATGGTCTTGTGTTTGACATTTGAATACTGTTACTACTAACTGCAGCCAAGTCAATATGAAGTTTTACTAAGTTCATGCTGATTGCAATAAAGAAAGCAGTTTACCTACAGGGATTATGTCTAATTGCTCATAGTACCCTTGTCTCTAAGGACTACTGAACTAAATTTGGAAACTGAGAAGGAAATGTGTTTGGTATCCAGGTAAAGCCTCTATTGTGTTTTCTATGTGAAAAATATACACGATGGAAATAGATTACTGCAGTAATGACTCACTTTAAGCAAAATATTTTCATCCTTCAAACAATGTTATGAATAAGGGTTTTCCTCTATTAGTACACCCACAGGCAAAATTCTTAGCATCTGGTAACATTTGTTCCCCACTCACTCCTAGCTGCCTTTCCCACTGTGACATCACAGTGTATAATTGTATTTTCACTTGTGGTTCTTTACAGAAAAAGAATCAATATTAGTAGCAAAACTTTTTATTCCTAGTTTTTCCCTTGCATTTCTTCTCAGTATTTAAATCAGTAATTTTGAATACATCTTTACTTTGGAGGCCGCATACTGAGAGCTTTACATTTATGATCAAATTCTTACAAAGATTTTCTTCGTTTGTGACAATCTTTGTTGTCAGTGTGGTTCAAACTTTGATCTTAGACATCCTTAACACGTTTTCTTCATAATGTAAAAATTGATTCATTCTACTGAAAGTGACATGCTTCTTTTACCCAGCATACAAACAAACTGCCAGCCTAATTGGAAATATCCTTTAAAAAGGAAGCCTGAGATACAAAATCCCTGCAGGGGTCAATTACAAGAGCAAGCTATTCACAAACAGAAGGAAAATAAAAACGGAAAGATCCTGCTGCAAATAATGATGGCTGAGAACAGTAGAATTGTTATAAGAAATGTTCAGGGATGTTACATTTGTAATCCTTTCTGCTGAAGTAACTATTTAAAAATATTTTTAATTTATTTGTGAAACAAAGAAAGAGGAATGCACTTTGTTCACCGTCAACAGTATAGGGTGTTAACCCTGTAGAATAACTTATATACAGTTCACGTCCATTTTTTGCAAAGATGGCAAGAGTGAAACAAAATGATAGTCTATTATTTTTAAGACATCAACTGACAGTGTCACATGGTAGCCTAACTTGCAGTGGAATAGATGAAGAGTAGCCTGACTAGATGACATTTATTTGCAGTTTTACCAGGAGATGAAATGTGATGTGAACTTGATGTGAACAGTGACTGACCTGTATCTAAGGACAGCTGCTATTTATTTGTGAGTTCAAATGCAGTATGTATGATTTGGATCTGCAACATTTCCCAAAATATGGTCAACATCTTCAGTGGACTTTCAGAAGGAAAAATTGGAAACCATTGGTCCTTTACATCAGGGGTGACTCTCTTGCATGTGACTCTGCTGAACATAACAACCAGTTTCACATAGGATAAAATACTTACTATAAAATGCTACCTATTGCTGAAACAGTCACTTGAAGATTTTAAGTGGGTGAATCCTCTCAGCAAGTTATTTGAAAAGGAAGAAGAGGCATTCAGGATAGGAAATATATTAGAAAACAACTCTCAACATAAGCTAGAGGGTCTTCTCTGCATTTTACCATCTCATGTGAACATACTGTATGATTTTTAGTTTTGAACATTCGAAACCAATTGTTTCCCATTTTGTCCTACAGTCTTCTCCACTCAACAAACTAAATATTATGTGGGATAGCCATACCTAAACACTTAAAAGCACCTGAAGAAAGGTGCTTTTTCCTCAGGCTTAACTACTCTCCCTATGCATTGTTTCTTCTTGCAAGTCAAGGCTTTATATTGTGTTTCAGAAGTCCACACCACCTCAGAATACCATAAATCCATGTATCCAACAGATGCTCAGTTACCTTTCAAGCAGATGTGGCATCTGCACAGATTTCATCACACTGCACAGAGCAAGTTGCAATATTCCATCTGTGAATGGGGTTGATAAAACACCAATCAGTTTTGTGTCTCGATCCAGCTCTACACTCTGCTTACCCAATGGCAATGAATATTAAAAGAAAAGAGATACTGCAGAAATTCTACCCCTGTACAAAATCTTCAGCCAGTCGCACACATGCACATCTCATATCTAATCTATCTATCTATCTATCTATCTATCTATCTATCTATCTATCTATCTATCTAGGTATCTCCAATACAACAACACGATACAGCATAACAGAGGTGTCACTTTTGGGTTTCACTGGCAGCTTATATACAAAAGGTGTCAAAAGCGCAAGAAGTGAGGGATTATCAGATTCTAAGACAGAATTAAATGAAAAATCTAAAATATCAATAGACATATATTTTATCAATCTTTGACAGTTTTTTTTGGAAGACAAGAACTATAAGGAACTTCAACAGAGAGATTTACTTACAAAATCACAGAATATTCTGAGTTGGAAGGGACCCACAAGGATCATCGAGTCCAACTCTTAACACTGTCTCCCAGGCAGGAATCGAACCTGGGTCTTGTGAGTGAACAAATGAAGAAAATATTTTTCAAGTGCTAATGAAATAGGTTTATTTGATTTCTAAATATATTCTGTAAATACCCACAATGTACTCAGTTCTGTATGATGTACTCAGATTTGTACTCAAAAATGGGCTAAAAGCTTTTGATTTGTATAAACAAAATGAAGTTATGAGGAGAATATGGCTGGGGATGATAGTCAAAAACTCTCAAAAATTGTCAAAAGCAATTATATTTTGATGTGTTGTACAAGATTCTGGGGCAGGGTCCTCTATCTTTTTTCTTTCAAGTTAATTTCACCTTAGCAGGGACTCAGGAATTTTTCTTATGGACTTACGCCTGTAGTGATTGTATAATGAGGCTGAGACTAGACCACAAAGGATGGGCTAGGTTATATCTTCCCCTACTTTGTAAATAGGTAACATAGATCCCAAGCACCATATGACGGACTTACCAGGGACTACTCCCAGAGGCAGCGTGAAAGTGGGCATCCCACCTATGCGGAGGTGTTTTATGAAGTGGAGGGCATTTGAGAAGATAAGGAGGGAAGACACTTCTGCATTGATCCACCGTTAAATCTAGATCTGTATATTGAAGAGAAGCCAAGGAGGAAAACACGGTCAAGAAGACTTGTAGATATGTCTAAAATACCTCAGGCAGTAAGTGAGAGATTAATTCATGACCTGTGGAGAGTAGAGTTAGGTAAGCGAGTGTGTTAGTTTAAGGAAGCCCAACACCTATGATTACCTTTCAGCAATTCTTCAATTTCAAAATTGTTTTAAAAACTCAAACATGGTATGTTTTCAAAATGAAAAGTGTGCCTATGAAGAAAGATAGCATAAAGTTTATGCAGCAGTTAGGTCTCAATAAGATCCTAACAAGACCTTAACTTAAATTTCTTCCTAAAGCTGTATTTGTCTTCTCAACAGAGCTTTATTTCATCCTAAATTAATACTTCTGTTAAATCACAACCCCAATATGTATTAATGAAAATGCACTTAATCAAAAAGATCATTAAGTGCCTAAAACCACCAAAACAGTATCAGTTCACACAAGAATAGATTTTACTTCTATAAAGCACCTTCATTGAAGACATTATTTCAGCAGTTTATGTCTCTGCAAGATAAAAGAACGCAGATAAGGACTGAGATATATGAGATTACACAAATGTTGTTCCCCATTTTTTATATTTTAAAAAAAATTAAACTATATATATTTATCATCTTGTAAAAGATAAAATAATAATAAATAAAAACCCCCATCCAAAAATCATCAAAACCCTGTTCAGCTTTCAAATATTTGTCTTACAGTAATGAAAAGTGATTGGAAATTTAAAAATAAAAAGAAAGAAAGTGAACTGTGATAACTGAAAATGCGAGCAATGTTTCCGATTTGTTAGGAGCATAAATTTCTGTAGCAATTGAAATGAATTATAATTTTTAATTAATTTAAATTTCTAAAAGAATGTGTCAATAAGTTCTAGATTTTGTATCATGAAAATGTATTTATAGTTTCCTCTTAAATGAGAAAGTTTACTTCATATCCAGCCTGGCTTGCTTGGAAATTCACAGCTTCATTTGACTCGCCTGACTTTTCTGTAGGATTCTCTTTATTTACATAAGAATATAGGCAAATTTGTGCAATGAAGATTTTAGAAACTCTAGGAAAAGTTGTTACTGATAGTGTTATTATATTAGACTTTCTGAAGTAAACTAGGTTGCAGTGAGAGACCATTATCTGTGTATATGTTTCTACAGTAGTTCCTTGTAGTGATGGGTCACCCTACGACTGGCATCTGAAATAACTCCAGACACAGTTGTGCCTTCAACATGCAACTGACCTAACCCTTCTAGCCAAAGGAAAAAAGCTTCCTGAATCCTCCCCATGCTACTCCAAGATGTGGACAGTGGTCAAACCTGTCATCTCTGCTTTTGTCTGAAGTGCAGAGAAGGCATAGTTATACATTTCTGAGTTCAGTTTTCAGATGTGGAAAGACAAGTCTTCTGAGCTGTGATTAAAACTGATTAATCGGTTTAACCTCCTAAAAACAAAATATGTCACCTATTGACGCCCACATCCTTCCTCCCACTTCTCACTAGTAGATTTCCATACCTCTACAGAAGCAACAGAACATTAAAAAAAGCAATCAATTTTAAAAAAAAAACGTTTAAAATATTTATATGTTGGCTTCATTTCCTATGATCACGTAATTATCAACTCCTACTACATTTATGTCCTGCTCATAATCAGAAATAGGAAGTCCGCACTTTATTCTAACAGCTGTCCTGTCATTACTTTTCATCTTGGTTATTAGCAGGAAGCGCTAAATGGACTACACACTGGGGAGAAGGAGTAGAGAGACTTTATTGCCTGGAGCTGAGTCTTTTATAACAATCAATGCTTATTACACCAAAACTTTCCCACCCTGCCCAGAGCAGGGAGGCATCCAACTCCCACAGTCCTCCCAGTGCCTCCTGGCACCTCCTCACAGCTGTGGCATCCTCTTATCTGTGTATTGTAAACCCTTTGTTGTTTTGCTGGCACTTTTCCCAAGGCTTGTATACCAGGTGCAGCTCTTAACTCTTTGTCTACCACAGCTAAATAATTAAAAAGTTTTTTATTATCATTAAATGTCAAATTTTACTTTGCAAACAAAAATAGATCCTATTATGCACCAGATCCTCTAATGTGTCACCCAACTTTAACTGCTACAATCAAAATAACCATCTTTGACCCATGATATAAAGACATTTTTCATTAAAAGAAAACATTAAGTTGTTTTCATATTAAAAAAACTGTTTTGTATATACCTCCAATAAATATGCAGTGAACACAATGGTTTCAATTTAAATTGTGCCTGATGGGCAAACCCCACCAAAATGTTTGAAATATTTTCTATTTGTTATTATTACCAGTTGAACCGACTGCTTGCTTTTATAAAAAATTTAGGAAGTGGTCTAGATAATGGGAGGTTTGGATGGACAGAGCATGGTGCCCATGGCTCCAGGGTTGGGGGTGCAATCCCTGTGTGAGAGTCACTCGGGAGTTGGACTAAATGATCCTTGTGGGTCCCTTCTAACTCGGAATAACCTGTGAACCTGTGAACGCCTGGTTAGTCTGCTGCAAAGCAGTCACTGAAGTCTGATAGACAATATTTATTAGTACCTGATGGCTGAAATTGAACTAACATGGACTGAAATTGTGATTCTAAAAATAAAGTAGCAACACAAAACCAAATGAAAAAAATTAATTTCTGAACTGAGATTAAATCACCTTCAAGGAAAGACTAGAAGCAGTTATTTTAACATCACATTAATTCCTCTGAATTGCATTTTAGATTTTGGAGTAGCATGGAGAAAAGCTTTGGGATATTAAAATAATTTTTAGGACATGCAATTTTATGAGTCAATTTATCTTCTCATTTGTATCCCTGTAAATTTAGAGTAACCTCACTGGGAAGGTAGGAGTCATTCTAAGATGACGTTGATGTGAACTAGAGTAAAATGTAGTTCCATTAACCTTTCCTTTCCTTGTTTTGCCCCTTAAAGAGCAGCAAAGACTAGAGGAAATTAAAGAAATTATCCAGTGGATTATATTTCCACAGGACTCTGAAAACATGTCATTTTCAAATGAAAAAGGAGCTGCCAATAATTTTCTGCTCTGATTAGAGGTCATTCAGAATCTGAGTGCTAGGAGCTGAACAATAATCATTCTTCTAAGACAATCAGACCTTGAACTCTCAAGATGACAATGAATAATCACAACTACAGACATATGAGTACATATATAGCTGTGGATATACATATTCCCATATATGGGACTTTGGAAGATGAAGCTAAAAGACTGTAATTCACCTTAGCATCCCCCGATTTGGTGTTCTCATTGATGAGACATCCATTTGTATCTCCCTTACAAATATTGCAACTTAAACCAGCTGTGATTTATTCTGAATCATTCAGAACATTGCTCCCTCCATCCTAAATTCATTTTCATCAATGTCAAGCCTTGTTTGCATCATCAAGCGAAAACTACATTTTGCAGTTGCCATGACAAACCAATAATTAGTTTTGTTTCATTATCAGAATTATTCATCAGTAATTTATTGATGTCCAGCTACTGCTTACAGCTCCTCCCCTCTAACCACTTTCTGAACAGTCTCCAGCCAAATTCTATGCTAGAATTTACTTCCAAGAATAGGAATTACACTCAAAACTCCTGTGTATTTGATTGTGCAGTTTTCGTTTAACTGATTTGGAAGTAAGGACACCCATACAACCCCTACTGCCTTCTGCCTACACTCTTTTCTCCCTTTCTCCTTCTCACACACAGCTATATCAAATGTCCTGGGAAGACAAAATTTTAAAGCTCCCTTTGGAGGTGAAGATTTTTTTAATCACATATTTATGTAAACATTTTCTCAAGCATGTATTTTGAAATGATGCAGCATTTCTTTTCCAATTTCAATCAGTCATTCAATCACCATGGAATAATATAAGATATTTTTATGGATACACAGACCTTCTATTAGAGTCTACCATTCATAAATGCTGACAGCTATTCCTACAGGTTGGCAAAGCAAACAAGACTGAATATAGCAACTGTAAAGAAACTTTGTGGAGCTTTTTCAAATGAAGAAAAGTCCTATGGTTATTCACACTGGTTTATTCCAAGAATAATTATTTTTCTCCTTTTAGGATGTGCGTTCGGTCTCTGTAAGGGTGTTAGATGGTGAGTTGGACTAGATGATCCTGGTGGGTCCCTTCCAACTCATAATATTCTGTGAATCTGTGAATCTGTGTGAATTCTCCTCGGAAACGCAATAGAAAATTCGGTGGATTTTTTCCTTATTTCCATATAGGTCATATACAAAATTGAAAATGACAGTCAAGACTTTCATATACATAATGGCCTTTTATTAAACACAAAAAGTACACACAAAGAGTCTGGCACACAGGGAATACTAATCTCATTTTTCAAACCTAGACAATAGAGCTTCTGGTCACAAGAAAAAACACATTACAACATATTTAGAAGTTGTACTTGTATATATTAATGGTCATTAAAATACCAAATATGTTTCTTGGCATGACACACACTACCCTTGTCTGCTGGCAACAGCACCGGGATGTTCAGTACAAATATTACTTCTGGAAGCAATTTCACTTTCTAGTGCAAATATGGATTTTTTGCTTCAAAGACATTCAAAATTACCCTATGGATGAATCTGAAGTATTTAACTGTGCTGCAGAGATTTCTGCTTCCTTACCCTTATTGATCAGATTCCCACATGATGGCTAAGAAATTCCACTTTTGGGTTAGTTTGCCACAAACAGACACATAAATATTTTCTTTGGAATGCCTCAGGAGGAGATCAGCTGAAGGATCTGCAGGCACCACACCTCCACTATTGCTACCTTGCTTCTTTTCTTCCCTTCTTTCCCAGAACCTTCTGCAGAAGGGATTGGGAATTTGATGAGCACCTTGGAAGCACTTCATTTTCTGATGATAGCAGTGAAACACAGATCTGTGATATTGTAGGATCTGTCTGGTGATTCTACAAGCAAATTGTTTTCTGCTATCTTGAAGCACTGACCTATGTTGCATGTTTTCATGGTTGGCTCACTCAGAATAAATATTAATGGTAGAGCTGCTATTGTAATNGCCAGCAGTCGAGCACTGAGCTAAAAGAAACAACTTAAAATTCCTGGTTGCTAAAAAAACTAGTAAACAAACCTGCTAGAAGTAACAACGCTATTTGGAAAAGCTGAGGTGACAAAATAGGCAATTGAGCTGGAATGTGCATGTCTTTTACAGTTACAAATTGGCCAGGGGATGCAGAAAACTTGTACATAATAGACAGAGAAGCACTCTCTTGGCGATTCCCATATTCTGATGGGAATTCTGATATTCTGATTTACAATCAGCCGAGACTGATTGTAAAAAAAATTTTAGAAAAAGAAATCCCTGCCATGCTCTCTCTTGCTCTTTTGCCACCGTGCCCCCCCTCCCCACGCCCGCACTGAAAGGAACGGAAAGGTGCTGGCACATGCCCACCCTGCTGTCCC
>WEKX01003106.1:76579-96185 GCA_013390025.1 Pitta sordida
CCCCCCAAGCCACTGCACGGACTGCTGGCGCAACCGTCTGCCTGCCTGTGCTGGCCCGGACTCGCTGATCAGAGCTCCTGGGGCCAGTCCAGGCTTGCTGCTCAGAGCCCCAGAGTCAGCATGGCCTCTGACTGTGCCAGTGCCATTCCCATGGTGATGGGCTGGCCAGGCACAGCCAGCAGCTCACTCTCTGCCAGAGCAGAGGGGGGCCAGCCAGAGCAGGCGGCTGAGTGTGGCACAAGCTGTATTTAAACATGAGCTCATGAGGTCCCACACAGTCTGGGGGCTCTACACCCTGCCCCTGTGTGTCTCCCGGGGCCAGCAGTCGAGCACTGAGCTAAAAGAAACAACTTAAAATTCCTGGTTGCTAAAAAAACTAGTAAACNAACTCCCGGGAGTAGCCGCTCTGGAGCTAGGGGGGTGGGATGACCAGGTCCAAATTTGCATATAAATGAGATGCCAGTCTACGCTGATGGGCGGCTTCGTGGAGGGGTGTCCAGACCCACAGGTCCTCTGGTGTAGGAGACCCAACTGTAACTAAATAGGAGCCAGAATTTGTTTCTAAACAAATTGGATCCACAGAGGGCTGGATTTGCCTCAACACTTGGATAATGTAGGTCATGTGCAAGTGTTGCAAAGCTTCCATAAAAATCATGCTTATTTTCTGAATTGTCCTTTTTAGCAGGACAAATCAGGAGGAGAATATGAAAGGGAGTTTTGGTCTCTGCTAAGCTAGAGCACTATGTAGGAAAATTAAATGAGCCTGAAGTTTGGAAGTAAGTGTGCTACAACATGACCCTGACAGACTGTATTATGGATTGCAGGAGTGCTGCTAGGCTGAGCTGACTGCTCGTCTCCAGCTCTTGAATCATTACCTTGACAGGAAATTTTTGTTGTCTTTCAAAATAAATTGGAAAATGAAATCAGAACAAGAAGCAATGTGGAGAGGGTACATTGGATGATGGAGCTAGGGAATAAAAAAGGGAATGAGAGTTGAAGAGGTGAGAAATATATTAACAGTTCAAAGGAATTATTCTTGTCGCCTTTTCTCAAGCTGCTCTTTGCAGTAAGGTTGTTAAGGATCAAGGCTATTTATCCACACCCACAAGTCAGCCCAGTTTTGACATGTCATATTTTTGCAGAGCTTTTGATATTGTAACACTAATAACAGACATTTTAAGGTGGAATTCAGCATGACATTCTGATTTCCAGCTCTTTAAAGATCAAAAGTCTGAGTTGTTTTGAGGAATCCTTTCATTAAGGATTCTTTCCTGTTTGTACATACAAAAATGTATTTACATTTATATGCTATATTTTTATATGATGCTATATATTCCATCTTTGCTAGACAGAAGACAGTCATACACTGTGATTTCAATTTACTGTAAACTTAATAACAAATTTAATTGACAGTAAAACAATCAATCAATCAATTGGGGGGTCAAGGACTCCAGGAATCAAAAAGTCTGAGAGAAAACAATGCTCAGTATACTGATTTCTAATAAGCAGTAATAGGATTATAATATCTCTCAGACTGATGTAAGACTGAATGTTTTGTATTGATCACACTGTAACGATTTCACAAACCCTTGCTGAGACAGGGACTGCTAATAAAAAAGAAAATTAAAACCTTTAACAGGAATTTCATCTTTCTAGAAAATGCAAGATGAATGTTTGTACAGACTTGTACAAGCTTTTAATTATTTCTAAATTATCAGCAGTCTTTTGACAATGAAGGAGGTGGACTATAATGGTTGGTCTAAATGGAAAAGAAAACATCTTTGACAACTGAAGGAAACATGGATTATTGCAAGCCTGTATGGACTGTGTAGGATGAAGAATATGTTGTTAAAAATGGCAGAGCAAATTAACCCGTTGGATAAAACATGTGACAGCTCCCTGGATGTGGTTACTATTTACATAATTAGAATAGCTTTTCAACATGTCACTCTCTGTAGACCATTTCAGTAATTATCCCAAGGCACATTATTGCTTGCCACTTTTCCAGTTTAACTCATTTATCTCATTCCTATTCATTGAAGTTTACGATATTTTTTACTATATTTTTTCCTTACCCTGGATCATTACCTACTGTTTAATGTAAACCAGTTCTACGAATTCATGGCCATCATTTCATGCACAAACCAGCAGACCTGCTGCTGTGCTCGTTTCCTAAGGCAGTAAAGCCCTGTGTTATCATTTCTAAAACTGGATCATAAACCTATGCACTTCAGTGTATGAACATAAACCCAAACTGATACAGCCAGCCCTCAAATTTTGCCGTACTGCAGGTCTTGTCCTCCCCCCATGAAGCCCTTTGTCCGCATTGATAGGCAGCTCATTAATATGCCAATTTTCCCCAACCCCTCACATTGTCCCCATCAGCCCCATTGTGCATCGGTGCTCTTTCAGCACCACCCTGCTATGTATCGGTGGTTGTGCTGGTGCTTCCCAGCGCCCGCAGCCACCCTATGCCAGGAAAAACTCCTTTTCCACTTGGCCAGGGATGCTGGTGCAGGGAGTTACCCGCACCACTGTCCTGGTGTCTCTCTGGGTGGGTAGACCTGGGTAGACGCCTACCCCAAGAAAGTCTCAGACACCATGTCTAACCTAAGAGTGTGTAAATCTTCCATAACTGTGCACGCAGCCTCTTTGCTCCGAGCGGAGCTGGGCAGGTGCAGTGCCGGGGAACCTGCTGCAGCAGGGGAGAGGGGCAGGTGCGGCACGGACACACCATGGGCGAACCTGCTGCAGCTGCCTCGCTCCAAGTAGACAGGGGTGGACGCTGCTCGGGTGGACTTGCTGCAGCTGCCTCACTCCGAGTGAAGTAGGGCAGGCACAGCACAGATGCAGTGCCAGGGGACTTGCTACAGCCCCCTAGCTCGGAGCGGAGCAGAAGGGAACAAGACAGGCATGGCGCGGGCATGGCGCAGGCAGAACTGCTGCAGCCGCCTCGCTCTGAGCAGAACGGGACAGGAGGGAGTGGGCCAGGCGCAGCATGGGTGCGGCACCGGCGAACTGCTGCAGCCGCCCCGCTCAGAGCAGAGAGGGCCGGGTGCAGCGCGGGCAGAGCAGTGTGCCCATGGTTCTTGTGGCACAGCATGGGGTTGATTCAAATATTCATGGATGCCTAATTTGAATATTCATGACTGCCAGTTCGCGCAGGTGCAGTTGTGAGTGCCCCGCGAAACAGACCTCCCCAGCCCCAGAAAAATCAGACCGCAATGAAGTGAATCTGAAAACGAGGAACCGCAAAGTAGTGAAGGTTGACTGTAATTCAGAAACTCTGAGTCACTCTGTAATTGATGGACCTCCTAAAGCACACAGAAAGCATGTGAATCTGAATGCGTCATCCAGTCCAACCGATAAACACTGGTGCCCCATCTGCCAGCTCTCAGTCCCCATACTACTCTGGACTCATCTTCTGTCTGCAGGGAAACAGATGGCTAATGGTGCTGGTATTTCATGTAGCAGGATAATATACATCATGATGGCAATGTATCTCCTCATGAATTCCCAGGAAACCTCAAGGGAATTCCTGGGGCTCCTTCTGCAGTATTTCTGCCACATAATCCTAGTGCACTTACTTCCAGCCTTGTGACAGTCATTTAACAACTTAGGATCCCAAGACAGCATGCTTTCCTTTTCAGGTTATAATTACCTTGCAGCTGGCTTTGTTTCTCTCTACCTCAAACAAAAGGCAACTTTTTTAAAAGGAGTTGTTCACAGCAGTACTGTATGCTGAGCAAAGAGCTAACGGTCTCCTTCTGCTTTCCTGACACTACATGCAAAACAAAAAGAGGAGCTGATGCAGAATTCCACAGCTAGGACAATGTCATATGCTTGATACAAGCAAATACTGAAATTTGTAAAGCTCAAATGTTATATTACTTAAAAAAATGGTCTCTGTAACACTTGCCCATACACACAGTCATGGCTGCCCGTGCCACCACCGCCGCCCTTGCTGCTGCGCTGGCAGGTCGCGCATGCGCAGTTGCAAAATGGGTCTCCTACATCATTAAAAAATCATGCCGCTAAGATCTGAAGTCACAATATGGGGGACGTGAAGTGCAAGAGGGCCAACTTTATCATATACTCTCTTTTCAATCAAATGGTGCCTTCTTGAAATTCACAAACTATTGGCTAATGTTTTTTTCCTAGTTTGCAGTTATCCACAAGCTGGGAGCTTCATAAAGCAAAATAAATAAATGGTCTGATTTGGAACAGACAAGCAAGTCCTACCTTTTTATACATGAAATGGCAGAAAGCCTGACAGCAGAGAAAGACAATGGGAAGAGTATATACAAGCAAGTTTCCAAGAACTCTCTCAGTATTCTTCTTAAATATTGCCTTGGATATGATCTGGATTGCTTGGCATCATAGGTAATGTCACCAATTTTCCTGCCAGAAATCATGGACTCAGAGACTCTGCCAGCATGTTATGTGAATAGCTGCTTGCAAATTATCCTTATTAAAGTAAGTATAATATTATGGCAAGCTAAGAAACTACATTAAGAATGGTGTAGTGCTGAAGACACTTGTAATTCTTCTCATCGTGCCCATATGGATTCAGAAATAATAACCAATGTGTGCTGCATTGTGCAATGACCTGATATGGCTGTTCTTTATAATCTCAAGAAGCACATGTGATTAGGGCAAAAGTTGCACTACTTTTTTATCACTGAATGTAGTACAGAGAATCTACTATAAGTGATTATAACTTAGAACATGCAACAACCTGAAAATGAATAGTTCTAAAATATTTTCATGACCTGAAAGAATTCAGCTCCTACCTGAAAATCCATGCAAAAATTGTGCAAAAATATGTGTCTGCTAGATTTAAAAGCTGCTCATAGCAGGCAATTTTGATAACCCAATTTGCCTATTCGAATCTGTTTTGCCTATTTTGCTGTGAAGTTGTAATTTTTTTTCCCTTAAACTACACATCATGCTGCCACATTTCACTCCTTTCATATTTTTTTCTATTGCTAACTGAATAAATGATAAATACACCTATGACATGAATTTTTGCTTAACATTTCAACACAATTTCCACAGAATCATTCACTTTCTGAAGTATTTCTTTCTGGCTCAGACAGCTATCCAACTTCACTAACTCTCTTATCTTCAAACTAATAAGACCTTCCTCAACCTTTTTTCAGCTATCAGAAGAATAATGGTAGCTTTCTCCAAAGGCACACCACCCAAACCTGGTTAAATTCATGAAAGGCTCTGAGAAGCATCTGACTTTTTCTCAAAAAGCACATACCTGTGGTCACCTAGAGTACTTCATATTTCGAAAATCCCTGAGATACATTATAAAAAAAAGACTTCTATGTTAACATAATATGAATGAATGTAACATAGTTTATTATCCATACTATCATTATTGGCTCCTCAGAAACTAATTTAGCAATTTTTTTAAATAGCAAACAGAGAGTTTCACTGAAAACAAAGAAAAGGGTTTGTTCTTACAGGTACCCCAGTAAATAAAGCAGAAAAGCTGAGTAAAAAAAAAAAAAAAAGGTAGTTTATAAAAAATGAAATGCTTTGAAATGTTTTTTTATAGTGTATCAATGATTTGCTAATAGGATCTACTGTCAGTGCATTTAGGCTTTCACCGATTCTCACTATGTTGTTTAAGGATTACAGTCGGCCCTCTTGCACTTCACGCCCCCCATATTGCGGCTTCAGGTCTTAGTGGCATGATTTCTTTAGCGATGTAGGAGACCCATTTTGCAACTGCGCATGCGCGACCTGCCATGGCGGTGGCAGTGGAACGGGTGGTGGTGGCCTGGATGGCAGCGGGGGTGGCACAGGTGGTGGTAGCGGCAGCGCGGCCGCCATTCAGTGCAGAAGTCAGGCTATGCAGATCCCAAATAAGACCGTGGGTCCGCGTTATAGGAGACCTGACTGTATAACCAGTTTTGGTCTCATAGCATTAACAATAAACTTCAGAGTTACAAGGAAATGAAATGTCAAGAAAAATCAGGAAATGGTAAAGCAAAGACATTCGTCTGCAGAAGGAAAATATCTCTCAAAATGTATTTGCTTAGAAATAAACAAATGGGTGTCACAGAACCTGACATTTTATGTAACTTTTATTGCAAGCTAGTTAAAGAAGGAAACAAAACCTAGCTGAATTTCTTCATATTCAAACCTTTCCTAGGAGTCTCCATTGACTCTATGAACTAATGTTAATCTGATTTTACTAAAACATCACTCATTCTCCCTTTAGAGTGAGTTTTGTACCAGTTAAATCTCAACAAGTGGCCACATGTTAACAAATACATTGTTGCCCAGAAGAGTGGGCAATCACGATTGTCATGTGTGACACTAACATAAACTCAAACACTAGAAAGGGGATTGAGCAAACAGAAAAGGACAAGTGTCAATACAATAAAATGACAGGAAACTATCTGGAAGGTTATGTCCTAGCTGTCCTAAAGAAAATGAGAATTGAAAGGCTGGAGGCAGCAAAAGGATTCAGAATAGCGTGCATCTGAAAGCTTTTTGCATAGAAAAAACAGAGTCATTCAAGGAAAAGAGTCAAGTTGACATACTTGAGTTTTGAACACTTCTGTACATTCTTTTACAATTTCTTGATTTTTTCCATAAGATTTGCCTTCTATCTACTTATTTTATACTACCCATTTTGGCATTGAATTTGAGACAACATCCCATGACATATTTAATTTCACAGTGTAGCTATGTGTTTCAACATCACTTCCATCTTGGCCAGCCCCTTCCAGCCTCTGTCTCCAAGAATAAACCAGCCATGGGACTACCCAGGGGCTCCAGTGGAGTACCCAATGCTTTAACCTCAGGACTCTACAACACACTGAAGAAAAAAGGAGGCTCTGGGTAACACACTATGCCATTGACCTGCCTCATATAACCATCCCCCAAAAATAAACCTAGATGATTAGAGTTAGCCTTTCTTAATGGATGTGTAGCCCAAGACACTTGGTGGGACGTATGGGGCCCTCTTTATTTAGCAAGCCTCATTTCAGTCTCTGTTGTGCATGTTTTGTGATTCTATAATCATAAGTACTGAAACTATATGAAAAAAATTCATTCTAAAATTTAAAATTGTCATGTCAAATGTCATCCAGAAAGTATCGCTGGCCATTTTACCATGCAGTATTTTTATTGAAGTAGATAATACTTCTTTGCTTAATACTGCAAGCATTGCAAACCTCAGAATTCAAAAATAAAAAACAACTTTAAAAATGCGAAATATCCAAACTTCGCCTGAGATCATGCTAATGTATACTATTAATGATTAAACTAATGCAGTATTTATAGATTCAGTAAGTTGCTTGTTAAGATCTGCTACCATTTTCCTTTTCAATTCTTCTAGCACTTCATCATTTATTAGTACAGCAAAAGTTCCTGGAAGATCTAACTGCTAATACTTGTACTTCAACATATTTGGCCTTTTTATATTTATCATGTGCTTGGAACGTTTTTCCATCTATTATCCTGGGGTTTAGGTTGCTATTTTACTTTCTCAGTTGCAACTTCAACTCAACTCTGTGTGTGAGCATGTGTCTGGAAAGTTAGTGCTTTCAACCTCATTAAAAAATTTTTGGCATTCTCAAAACTTTACAACCTCTCTCTTGAATTAGAACACTACAACCTATGTGAACAACACTGAGTCAAACTTCAACTCACAAAGGCAAGAATTATGATCTCATTCATATATGGCCATGCCCTGTTGTGGTAGCCCTCAAATATGGCTGTGTAGTGTCGATTTTCTGAGCCCTGAAGAGGGAATGTGGAATATGAAGCACTTGAAAGAACAAGCCTTCACAGTCAGAGCTGAAACAAATCTATAGCAGAGCAGCATAGAACTGGACCTGAGATTATGTCAAATGCTGATTGGCATCCTGTGGTGCTTAAAAAGAAATAGGTTAAGTCCCATTGCAATTTTCAGAGCTGTAAGAAAAGCAAATTCTTCTTTTTCTTCAACTTGAGCTGTCAGATTTATGGGAAACCTTGAGAATTGCAAATATTTTTTTCTCTCTTTCCATCTCCCACCCACTTTCTTCCTCTTTTAGAATTACAGTATAGGTAGAATTTTACAAATTCGCCTCTTTATCTTAGCCAGTAACTAGCCATACTGGGCTAAGCTACCCTGGAAAACTAAGGTATCCTGCTACTGTAATTAATATCTAGCATATAAAAATGGGCCTGGCATGTGACTCTGGGAAACAGGCTGCATGCCGAGGGTCCAGGAACTTGTCCCTGCATGAGGAAATGTCCTGAAGAGATGAGAAAGCTGGCTGTCAGCCAGGAGGTTGCAGCCAGCCTGCCCTCAGTTGTGCAGCTCCAGAACGTTTTTCAACTTGTGTGCATCTCAATTTGCAGCTGTCTTGTCTGCTTTAGTCAAAGAACAAGCTGCTGACAACCTTCTTATTTACTCACAGCTATGCTTTCCAGCCTCCACCTTGTGTGGGTAGGTAAACTTCATGTATCTATCTACCTGTGGGGTGGAAGTGTGTTTGGATAGGGTTACAGATCCACTGGTGTATGGCCACAGGGCGGGAGAGGAAGGTACAGCCAGGGCTAGCAGAGCAGTATTGCCCCTTGCAGCTCCACCTGACACTGTGAACCTTGAAGACACCAATGCGAAGAAAGAGTGGAGACATGCAGGCTGCTCTGTGCTGCTGATCAGGTTTCTCTGTCCTGGGGATCATCATAGCAAATAGCATCACGTTCTGAGTAGGAGTTCTACCAATACCAGGATCTAATAAAAGTGCAGGCCAGTACTCGACAGAAAACAGGTGGAACATGCAGGGAATACTGCACCTGAACAGTGAAAGTTCAAGGCTTTCGATGGATCAATCATCAATATGATCTACCTAAAGCCTTACGTACATGGCATTTGCTTTAAAACAAATGAAACATCCAGATCAGAGACTTGATAAGTAACCTGAAATCATCCATCTTGTTTCAAGTTGAATAATAAAACTAAATGTACTCTGTAAAACAAGAGTAATGAATATTTTTTCTCAAATGATAGACATGCCAGATATGCTACTGCAGCTTTTCAAAATAAAGCTGCATTAGCAGAATTCCATGCTCCTGATAGATAGATACACATATGTAAATGAGACCGTACCTGAAACTCCAGTTAGAAACATCTAAAACAGGTGCATTCTTATGTAACACACATTGCATGGGAGTCTATCAGGACTTCATAAGCTGAGAATTTTAAAGGTTAGTTTCTGGGACCTTCAGTCACCAGACTAAAAAGAAAAGCTTTCAAGTTCATAGTGTTAGCTAAAATGGTAACATAATTCTGAAATAATACAGGAAAAAAAAATAGCACACTTGAAGCTAAGTCATCAAGGGGTGAAGTTAACAATTACACTAACTTTGGCTTGCATATTTTTATCTTGCAACAGCTAAGTAAGAGCTTGATGTAGCCACAAAGGTGACAGGGATGGTGTCTTCCCTGGGGTATGACTGGTCTCTAGCCCATTACCTTCAATACAAGCACAGAGGAACTGCAGCAAGGGATGTCCAATGTGAGAATCAGAAGATTCTTCTGAAGCAAAGTCATACCAACAACAGTGAAAACATAAAGACAAATAAATATACTGTAAGACAAGGTTACACGTATAAGAGGAAAAATGGTACAGTACTTACTAACTTCACAAACAAGACAATGACTGTTCTCTGAAAAATTCTTAATTTTTTTTGTATTTGCTTTCCCCCTACATTAATGCAAGCACAAAAGCTTTCCAATTCTTTTTGTAGAAAGATTGGAAGTGTGAGAAACTACACTGTGCGTGACTGCAGGCCCCCAGAGGACAATGGAAACTTATCTTCTTTGTCGATCTGCTTTGCAAGTTAGGGGCATGCCCTGTGTCCCCTCAAGCAGGCTTTCCATGCTGCACAAAATACACGACTGTATTTTTATCCTGTTTTGGTTTACATTTCTCCAACTCTGAAGACACAGTAAAGAACTTTAGATATGGAAAGAGAAACCTAAAACTTGCTGAGTTTGGTGAGTTTTTTCCCCCAATTAGTTCTCTTTGTCAGTTGCTTTAAGGTCTTTATTCAGTTTTTTTATTTTAGAGTGCCCCTATCTCCTTATTCTTTAAGTTTTTCTATAGGCATTTCCATTTAAATGTGCCACGGCTTCAGTTTTTCCTTACATCAATGACACAGAACACACAGAATCACACACAGAATATTATGAGTTGGAAGGGACCCACAAGGATCATCTAGTCCAACTCACCATCTAACACCCGTACAGAGACCGAGAGCACATCCCAGAGCGTAACACCAACCTAGATGCCTCACAGCCTAGCAGGCCACTTCGAGCCGGAAGGGGCCCAGGGTCATCCAGCCCTACATCCCCCAGCTAGACCATGTCACTAAGCTCCTCGTCCAGTCTTCTCTTAAATACCTCCAGGGATGGCGACTCCACCACCTCCCTGGGCAGCCCATTCCAATATGCAATTACTCTCTCTGTGAAAAACCGCTTCCTAACGTTAAGATTAAACCTCCCCTGGCGTAGCTTGAGGCCGTGCCCTCTCGTTCTGGTGTCATCAATCTGGAAAAAGAGGTCTACACCCATCTGGCTGCAACCTCCCCGCAGGTAGAACAAATGGTTTACTCCTCAAGTAATCATCAACCTTTTAAAAGTACTTATTGGCATGGTTTAACCCCAGACACCAACCAAGACCCAGGCAGCTCCTTGCTTACTCACCCACCAGCACCGTCTGGGAAAGAATAGGAAGAGAATAGCTAGAAAACTTGTGAATTGACATAGAGACAGTTTAATAGNTCTTCCCTGGGGTATGACTGGTCTCTAGCCCATTACCTTCAATACAAGCACAGAGGAACTGCAGCAAGGGATGTCCAATGTGAGAATCAGAAGATTCTTCTGAAGCAAAGTCATACCAACAACAGTGAAAACATAAAGACAAATAAATATACTGTAAGACAAGGTTACACGTATAAGAGGAAAAATGGTACAGTACTTACTAACTTCACAAACAAGACAATGACTGTTCTCTGAAAAATTCTTAATTTTTTTTGTATTTGCTTTCCCCCTACATTAATGCAAGCACAAAAGCTTTCCAATTCTTTTTGTAGAAAGATTGGAAGTGTGAGAAACTACACTGTGCGTGACTGCAGGCCCCCAGAGGACAATGGAAACTTATCTTCTTTGTCGATCTGCTTTGCAAGTTAGGGGCATGCCCTGTGTCCCCTCAAGCAGGCTTTCCATGCTGCACAAAATACACGACTGTATTTTTATCCTGTTTTGGTTTACATTTCTCCAACTCTGAAGACACAGTAAAGAACTTTAGACATGGAAAGAGAAACCTAAAACTTGCTGAGTTTGGTGAGTTTTTTCCCCCAATTAGTTCTCTTTGTCAGTTGCTTTAAGGTCTTTATTCAGTTTTTTTATTTTAGAGTGCCCCTATCTCCTTATTCTTTAAGTTTTTCTATAGGCATTTCCATTTAAATGTGCCACGGCTTCAGTTTTTCCTTACATCAATGACACAGAACACACAGAATCACACACAGAATATTATGAGTTGGAAGGGACCCACAAGGATCATCTAGTCCAACTCACCANCAAATAGGTAGGTGTTCAACAGGGCCCCATTACAAGTAATGATTACTTGGGAAGGAAAACACCAACACTACAAACATCCCCCTGCTTCTTCCTTCTTCCCCCACACCAGCTTTATATACTGAGCATGATGTCATATGGTCTGGAATATCCCTTTGGTCAGTTTAGATCACCTGTCCTGGCTGTGTCTCCTTCACAATTTCCCATGCATCCCAAGCCTCTTCAACAGTGTGGCAGTTTGAGAAGAAGAAAAGGCCCCGGCTCTGTGTATGACATGTTCAGTGGCAACAAAAACATCTCTATATTATCAACCCTGTATTCAACACAAATCCAAAACATAGACCCATACTCGGCACTAGGAAGCAAATTAACTCTACTCCAGCAAAAACCAGCACACCTGTATACCAGAATAAATACTTAGTTGACCTCATCCTCAGTTATCCCATCCCACTGATGGCAGAAATGGGCTGCTGGAACAATGTGTGCAGCCCTCGGACATTTGAGGCTTTGATACTTCTGGATCAGAAAGGTGCTGTGATATAGTATTCCTCTCATAACTTGCACCTTCATTTTAATCATGCAGCCCCTGCATCACGAGCTGGGTTTTTTTTGTTGTTGATGTGTGTGTTTGTTCTATTTTCCAAACAACTTCAGTGTATAATCTTAAAAGATGGCATAATCTATGTAAGCGTTTCTCTAACTTTTCCATAACCTCATCCCTTTTGGGTGAGTATTACTCTTATAAAAGGCCTGAGCTGTCTTAGAAGAAAATATTTTTTGAGCTTTCCCTAAACCTTTTCAGTCAATGTGAATGCATTTGTGATCCTCAGGAGCGGTTACAACTCACTGCTTAAAACACCTTTCTTCAACCAAATATATTCCCAAGTCTTCCTTATTAATGACTTGGGCTTAGAATCTGATAATACAAGAAGGATGAAGCAAATTAACTTCAGGAAAATTTAAGGAAATCCTTCAAGAAGCCACTTGAATTGGTACTCACGTTACTCAGGGATTTACTAATCGCTTATTCACCCATCTGTGCCTGAAATATCACATTACAGAAAATTTTATTTTAGTCTCACATTTCCCTTTGAAAAATGGTCAGTGTATCATCTCATGAAAATTAAATAGGATAGATTCATAAAGTAGTGTAATATATAAAACCCAACTGAGACCATTTGATTTTTAGCAGCTTTTTCCCTTGTATTTGAGATTAGGTATAGTGCTCTATTTCATATTTTTGACTACTACTCTGTTCTTTAGGAACCATCTAGGAGGCTTATTGATTTTGAGAGAAATTTATTTTCTCAATGTCCAACATGCTATAAAACTGTCCATGTCCGTATGATAAAATTCACAATGGTGCTTTATAATTTGATCTTATTGCTCCTTCCTCCATTCCCCTTTACATGCCTTGAGAATTTTTCCCAAAGGCACACAGATCCTTTTCCCTCTAAAGAGCCTTGAAGCTCCTTCCATACTGGCCCTCAAAACTGTCATGTGACCCTATGACAGGTGTCAATGTGAGCAGGTTTTTCACCTGCAGCAGCTCCAATTGTTGGAGAGGGACCCAAATGGTTTCCAGCTGCTCCAGTAAGCTCAGTTCACCATTGGTTATTGCCGAGGCTGCATTTTACCTAGGAAGATTTATATTAATAAACAAAGTGTTATGATGTATAAGGAGAGGACTGTACAAATTCATGGATTTTTTGGATGTCAGTTGGCAATTCTCACAATAGGTACTCCTTATCGTTTAGTGCATGTCTCTTGGGTATCTCCAGTAAAAGATCATTTCTAGTATAAAAGCAGGGGAAGAGTATCGATCCAAAAGGGGAAGAACGATATTCTGAGCCCTCTGAAATATTCAAAATCTCATTTGAAGCTTCCTTAATTTTCAGTTAAAATAAAAGCTACGGGGAAAGAAGGACTCAAAGATACGTGGCAAAATACGTCCTGTCTCAGGAAATCTGGGCACCTAGTCCCATCTTATTTGGAGAAAATCCACAGGTTCTCCCTGTGCCATCTGTGCCTGCCCTGTGAGGATAGGGACCTGGCCAAGTGGAGTTGGCTAGAAGTGGAACAGATGGGGAGGAAAGGATCATCTTTTCAAAGCACAGTACAGCTGCCTCTCCCGTTTGCACTCACTCCAGACCCTTGAAGGGAATTCAATCAGAACCTCTTCCATGGTCTTCACTGCAGGAATGGCAACCCCTCACATAAACCCCATTGAATCAAGCAATTACCTAATCCTAACTGCAGTTTGGACAGACGTCTAAAGGAAATTGTTCACAAATCTAGAAACAGCATAGCTTAAAGGAAACTGTGGGAATCTGAATCCACAGAAGTCAGCAAGCATATTCTTAAGAGCTAAACTTAAAGAGTCTTCTTTCTATGATTCCAGTTTATGGTTTTTGTAGAAATAAAATAATTTTTACAGCTCTTTTTCATTTTTTACTCTATTTCCAGATGGAAAAAGTTGGAAGGCATTCAAAAACTAGATTTTCCACAATTCCTGAATGCTGTCTGGCTTCTGCTAGTTAAAAAAGGAGTTAAGTGCTGTAAGTAGTGTTTTCAGAACTAAGGTTAAAAAAAAAAAGTGTTGGACAGACAACACTTAAGGATCGCTCTAAATTGTTCTAAGCATTCTGATACCTCAATGAAGTTCAAGAATTATTAATTAAAAATTAAATTTGTTTATATTTTACATTTGAAAAGTGAATGGAGGAGAAGGAAATTCTCCAGGAAAAAATCAGTTCAGCATGTCACTTTATTTTTAGAGAAAGCTCCTCAGCTGCCTCTATCCACAAACAGAAGACTGGCTGGGTATTGAAACTATTTAAGAAGCTGCATATACTGAAAAATGCCTTTTCTGATTTTGGCAGATGTTATTAATGGGTTATATAATGGCTGACAATACTAATATATCTTTCAAACATTCAAACAGGAAGTATTTGTGCTCTTTTTTAAAAGTAAAGCTTCAACAGAGGTTTGATAAATAGGTTGTTTCTTACACCTTATGTTACTGGAGTACTTGTTGAAAGCAGGTTATTCTTTCTGCCTGAGACTATATAAATCTGATTCATACAAGTCTGATTGCTCCATGCTCCACTTGAAAGAAACAAAAGAAATTCGAATGATTTTCCTTTAAGCCTTATTTCTAAGCACTCTAGGGGTATTCCACAGATGCTGTGAAGCTCTAGGTTTTGTCATTAACACTAAATAAGGGTGCTGCTATATGCACATTTTCAAGATGAAGTGTCAAAACCATTAATGTACAGAGAAAACAAATGTGAATTTCCTTGAGCTACATTGATCCTAGCAAGAGAAACAAGAAATACAGACTCTGAAACAAAGCCCTTTATGTTTATTTATGATTACTTGTTCCCTTTTTTATATTCTTATTTATTAAACAATTATATAATCTAGAGTTGAATCTTGGCTCTGTTTTTAATCTCCTGGAAGTTTTTAACCTTCTCCAGGTCACAGCACAAAGAGGAGCTGCTGTATGAATGGCCGGGGAAATATCACATTTTTCGCCCTTGGTCTCCCTGTGGCAAAAGCAAGAGGTACTACATGGCAGAGAATATCTAGCACAAAATATTTCCTCCACAGTAGAAGCGGATCAAGGGCCCTAGGGAGCCCTGGATGAGGCCCTCTCTGTCAATTATTTAGGTAACAGGTTTGACTAGATTAGATTAGGTAACAGATGATAGGTTGGACTTGATGATCTCTATGGTCTTTTCCAACCTTACTGATTCTGTGATTCTGTGATTATGGTTTGACAAGGGAGGTTGGTCTTCTGGACCTGCAATATGTAATTCAGACAATAAATATAATTGTTATATAAATATAAATATGATGTGTTCTTATTCCTCTGTAGGGATGCATTCTTGTTTGTCAGGCAAGTCTACTGATAAAAAAAATCAAATTGTTTTGCTTAACTTTAATAGCAGCTGAGCTGGACAACACAGAGCAACAAGTAATCTAAAAGCATGGTCTATTTTAAAAATCTTAAAGCACAGCTGACTTGTCTAGGACCTATAGACTTATGGTAACATGTTCCCTCACCCTATGTAGATTATGAATTTAACTAAACAACCATATTTTTTAGAACCGAAGCCCATGAGAAATTAGGCATAAGAATGACTTCATAGCAATTCCTTTCTAAAGGAATTCAATATTTGAACACTAGAACTAGGAAGTCTGGTAAATTCATGCCCCTCCAGGGGATAAAATCAACATATTTCTCCATCTTCTGGATTGAAAATATTTTCAGATCCCAACGCTTCTTTTTTTTTTTTTTTTTAACACATTTATATGGCAGCTATGACCACGAACAATTTCTAGACAAAATATCTTGTGTCTAGAAGTATCTTTGTTAGCAAAGAGGGGTAGATTAAACTATTTGGTGATGGTTATACAGCCAACTTTACAACAGAATAGGGAGTTATGCATTTAGGGCCCGAGTGACTACAGCACAGATTTATCCTTGGGTTTTGGCTATCAGTGTTTAATTTGGTGACTTCCTGGGAGAAACTTGGCCCCAACTAGAGATATGTTGCTTTGATTTTGGAGCCTAAGTGTTTTCTGCAATATTTTCATATAGCTGCTTTAAAAAGGTATGAGAGGGTTTAAGTTGCAAGGTTATGAATTTGTCTATCCATAAATACTGTTTTCTCTTTAACAAACCCAAAGAATCTGGCTAACAACATCTTTCATATAAAGAGGTAGCAAAGTTGAGTGGAACACAAGGCAGAACAGAGCAGAAACTTCCCTTGCTTCATCCAGATAGGAAAAATAATCCTTCTGATCCAACATTGTCCAAATAGAGGAATACATTGTAATATGCCTTAATTTTTTTTATTAAATGAGAAAACTAATATAAATTAAATACAACTGGAGCAAAATAACCATGACAAAAAAAATGTGCTAAGGAAGTGAGGAATGTCTGGAGAAGCCTTAACTAATGTAGATACTATCTTATATTGTAAAATGGACAAAACAATACTGTTTACTTGTTTTCCTATTAGGAAACTTTGATGTGTGACACAAAGCATAGGTGTAAATCATAAACATTTGAGCTGTTGTAAACCAACAAGTAATTCCCCTACAAAATAGGATGGAGGAATTCACAACTGTCAAAAAAAGTACTATGAGCATAGCTCATGACTCACAGAAATTTTGCTGCAGAAAGAAAGTCCAAGCAACTGCAGCAGAGGTAGACTGAATAAAACCCTAACTCCCTTCAGAAAATTCTTACCCACACATTCCTGAGTTTGGCTATCCTTTCCTTACTGTTGAGGTATGTGCAGTTGACTATAAAAGGTATATTATTTACTCTTCTTTTTTAGTAACAATAGATTAAGTTTTTTAATTTACAAAGAGCATAGATATTATCTAGTTCACACTAAGTGTTGGTTAGGGCATTTCCTTGGGAGTTGGACTAGATGATCCTTGTGGGTCCTTTCCAACTCAGAATAACCTGTAATCATGGCTTGTCCATTCACTCTGAGATAAGATGCATACTAGGACTTTACAGCTGCAAAACATTCCCTTCAGAAAAAAACTAGACAAAATAGACAATTTGATGTCAGAAAGGGTGATGTTTTTCCCAAAGACATTGGTATTGGTTCAGTTGCAGAAGTGAGGTATGATCATAAATAAGGGGAAATGAAAGCATGTCAAATCACAAAATGTAATTTCCAAAGTAGAAATAAAGCAGAAAAAAAAGTTGAAGGGATAGTTGAGAAAAGATGTGATAGTGAAGATAGCAAATATGTTGCAAACTGAAGTAGGGTTGTACCTCTAGCACCGAACAAGTGTCTGTACATTTTGCTGAGCAAAACACCTCTGGTAAGGCTGTACCTGGAGAACTGTGTCCAATTTTGGGCTCCTTACTACACGAAGGACATCAAGGTGCTGGAGCATGTCCAGTTAAAGGCAATGAAATTGGTGAAGTATCTGGAACACCAGTCTTATGAGGAGCAGCTGAGGGACCCTGGGGCATTCAACCTAAAGAAAAGGAGGCTTAGGGGGGACCTTATCAGTCTCTACAACTATCTAAAAGGAGGTTGTAGTGAGGTGGGGTCAGCCTCTTCTCCCATGTAGGAAGAAATAGGGCAAGGGGAAATGTCCTCAAGTTATGCCAGGGGAGGTTTAGATTTAATATTAGGAAGAAATCTTTATGGAAATGGCTATTAAGCATTGGAACAGGCTGCCCAGAGGAGTGGTTAAGAGTCAACATCCCTGAAGGTATTTAAAATACCAAATCATACGTAGAATCACAGAATCACAGAATCACAGAATCACAGAATATTATGAGTTGGAAGGGACCCACAAGGATCATCTAGTCCAACTCACCATCTAACACCCGTACAGAGACCGAGAGCACATCCCAGAGCGTAACACCAACCTAGATCCCTCACAGTCTAGCAGGCCACTCCGAGCCGGAAGGGGCCCAGGGTCATCCAGCCCTACACCCCCCAGCTAGACCATGTCACTAAGCTCCTCGTCCAGTCTTCTCTTAAACACCTCCAGGGATGGCGACTCCACCACCTCCCTGGGCAGCCCATTCCAATATGCAATTACTCTCTCTGTGAAAAACCGCTTCCTAACGTTAAGATTAAACCTCCCCTGGCGTAGCTTGAGGCCGTGCCCTCTCGTTCTGGTGTCGTCAACCTGGAAAAAGAGGTCTACACCCATCTGGCTGCAACCTCCCCGCAGGTAGTTGTAAACAGCAATGAGGTCACCTCTGAGCCTCCTCTTCTCCAGACTGAACAGTCCCAGTTCCTGTAGTCGCTCCTCATAGGGCCTGCCCTCCAGTCCCTTCACCATCCTCGTTGCCCTTCTCTGGACCCTCTCAAGCAGCTCAACATCCCTCTTAAACTGGGGAGCCCAGAACTGCACACAGTACTCCAGATGAGGTCTGACCAGCGCTGTGTAGAAGTGGCACTCAGGAACATGGTTTAGTAGCGGTGGACTTGACAGGATTAGGTTTATGGTATGTATTCCAACCCAAAATATTCTATGATTCTACAGTTTTAGCAAAAAGGTCTGGAATATTTGTTCTGGCCTCCTGTGTCCAAGGAGGAGGTACCACAGAACACAGCAGCAGCAGTGACAACTTCTATGAGGAGAACAAGGTGGAGTAATCCTGGGAGTGGAGTCATGCTGGAGACTAAGGAGCATGACTTAGAAGCATAGAATCATCAAGGTTGGAAGAGACCTTTAAGATCCTCAGGTCTAACAATCAACCCAACACTACCACTAAGGACTATTAGCTAAGGGATGTTCCAAGAACATAGTAACAGACAACTCCCCTAAAAGGGCAAATGCAAAGTAAAACACAGTCAACCCTCTTCCACTTCACGCCCCCCAGATAGTGGCTTCACATCTTAGCAGCATGATTTTTCAGTGATTAAGGAGGCCTGTTTTGCAACTGCACATTTACGACCTTACATGCATGAATATTCCAATAATACAGTCATGAATATTCAAATCAACACCCACTGCTCTGCCCATGCTGCGCCCACCCTGAGGCAGCGGGCTCTGCGGCTCCGCTTAAGCATGAGCCACTCCCGCTGCTCCACTTGAGTGCGTGCCACTACCCCACTCTGCTCGAGTGTGAGCCAGCCCTGGCTCAGAGCGAAGTGGCTGTGTGCAGTTGACCATCTGACTATTTTCCCTGGGACACAACCAAATAACTATTGAAAAGAATGTCCAGAACCTTTCTTTTCTCAGACCCTTTTCCTTAATGTCCAGAATTTCAGCCATATAAAAGAGCTATAAAACTGAAGAGTTAAACTAAAGCAGTTGGGACTTTATCTTCTGCTAGTAATTGAAGATGACAATTTGTAAAATATCACCATCTAGGGAGATGAGAAAGGTCTTATGATGCTTGAAGTCTTATTGTCTCATACCTTAAAAATGTTTTGAAACCTCAGTAGCCTGGAACTCAGCTAATTCACAGCCACAAGAAAAATGGTTACACTTCATTTAAAGCTGTAA
>WEKX01003106.1:98834-122966 GCA_013390025.1 Pitta sordida
CACTGCTGGCTCATATTGAGTTTCCTATCAATCAGTACACCTAAGTCTCTCTCCACTTCACTAGTCTCGAGCCATTCCTCCCCCAGCCGGTAGCGGTGCATGGGGTTGTTATGGCCGAAGTGAAGAACCCGGCACTTAGTTATGTTAAATCTCATACTGTTAGAGCATGCCCATCTCTCCAGTCTGTCAAGGTCCCTCTGGAGGGCCTTCCTACCCTCTGGCAGTTCAACATTTGCCCCCAGCTTAGTATCATCTGCAAACTTGCTGATGATGGATTGAATTCCCTCGTCCATGTCATCGATAAAGATGTTGAACAGTACAGGGCCCAACACTGACCCCTGTGGGACTCCACTGGTGACTGGCCGCCAATCCGATGTTGCACCATTCACCACCACCCTCTGAGCTCGCCCTTCCAACCAGTTGATATTTAAAGCTAAAATTTTATCACAAACAAGCCCTGCACCTCCCATTTTCATTCAATCTTCATGACAAGACAAAGTCCCAAGTGAGAAATATCGTTTGTGGCCTGAAGCTTGGATTTGGTGAAAAAGAGAAAAATAGCCACTACTTTTCAGAGAATTTTCTATCATCATGTTCCTTCTGTTTTAGCTAAAGAGTTCTTGCCTTTTTTTTTTTTTTTTGCAAATAAAACTACTGGAAGGCATTGCAGTGACAAAGGCAACATTACATTATCCAGATCACAGTAGAGGTGTCATACATTAATTGAAGTTATGTCTCAATATTGTATCTCCTGGTAATCAGTATGAATTATGTGAAAAAAATGTCATGTTCTTCCTACAAGAAACAATGCTTAATAGACGGAGACTGTTAGAGAAAAAATAATTGATGGAAGACTTTTTCACTAGAAAATGTTATGTCAGACTTGAAATGTTCTATTGAAATATAATGCTTTGACTACACCATCAGGAGTATTTCAAGACAATTTTGTTCCAATATACAGTATTTCATTTTGATCAAACTTGCATTCAGTGGAAGTAATATATGTGGTAAAGTGTACATGATATGCTATACCTATATTTTATTTCTATACATTCTATATATTCTATTGCTCATTAAAATTCTATCTTACAGTACAGACACATTAATTCCAAGCAATAAAATAATTAATGCAAGTTTTCATTTTTATGTCTGGAAGCCAAATATCAAAATATCAGAGATTCACAGAAACAGCATCTATTCATCAGTGCCTCTGAGGAAACAAGATAGGACAGGTAGGACCTTTCATGTCCCCTTGTCTGAGAGCTTGAATTTCCAAAGGAGAGGATAGGAGAGGAAAGAAAAGGAAGGTAGGTGTGACACATGGAGCACCACTCCCATGATGAAAGTCTGAGAGAACTGGGATTGTTCAGCATGGAAAAGAGAACGTTTTGGAATGTTGCACTGCCTAAAGTGAGCCTACAAGAAAGACAGAGAGAGACTATACACAAGAGCGTGTAGTGACAGGACAAGAGGAAATGGGTTCAAATTGAAAGAGAGTAGATTTAGATTATACATTAGGAAGAAACTCTTTACTGTGAGGATGGTGAGGCATTGGAACAGGTTGCCCAGAGAAGTTGTGGATGCCCCACCCTTAGAAGTATTCAAGGCCAGGCTGGATGGAGCTCTGAGCAACTTGGTGTAGTTGAAGGTGTCCATGTCTACAGTAGGGGGTTAGGACTAGATAATCTTTAAAGTCATAAATACCCAGGCTATTCTGATTCTATGATTCTTAGTTTGATATCTGAAGTCTGTGAGGCTTTATAGCTGAACCTTACATCCTGCCACCAGCCCTCAGTAGCTCTTGGCCAGCATGCATCCTGCACCCCTGCATTTTAAGAAAATGTCACCACATAACAAGTCAAGCACTAGTGGGGTAGAAAGACTTTCTAAAGTGGGACTTGATGATCCCTCTTCTCAGATCCAGGTAAAGTAATCCAAAATAACCTTTCAAGGTGAACTCTCTCCTGGAGGAAAACAGATGTTCAGAGGTACTGGTGTTTGTGTCTCCATCTGTTTTCTGTCACAAGACTTCTCAGTGACTGTCAGGAATAGTGTTGCTATCTACCAACATGCCTTCAAGTTTGTAGCTACACCCCTCTGAATACAGCTACCAAGTCTTACATGAATCACAGAATCACAGAATTAGTAAGGTTGGAAAAGACCATAGAGATCATCAAGCCCAACCTAGACATGTTACCTAACCTAACCTGTTACCTAACCTGTTGTCATCCAGCTACCAACACCATTCCTACCAATAACACACCACCCTAATATTTAGGACATGCTAGCAAGTACATCATCCAACATTTTCTCAAACACCTCTAGGGACGGTGACTCCACCACCTCCTTGGGCAGCCCATTCCACTGAGAGATCACCCTCTCTGTGAAAAAAGTTCCTTCTAATGTCCAGTCTAAAAACATCTGGCTGTCTTTCAGTTCTATTTCAGTTTGAAATACTGAATTTCATTTTCCATTTTTGCTCTGCTTTAACCAGAACAAGCACAACTCATACTTGAAATTATTGTCTTAATTATACAAGCTCAGAATTTCTGCAGTAGAAAGACCTGCCAAAGGAAAATAGCACTTTGCTTAAAATCAATATGTGAATTTGCATAACTCCAATTTGCCTACTTCCACACTATTTTGTCTTAGGAGTGATTGGAGAAGATTTGACTTCAAAGGAAACCTCATTACCAGCCCTCCTCTGCACTGTGGCAGAGGTGTGTGCACAGAAGACCAGTAAGGAACATAGGTGACAATAAGGGCTATTTGATATAGCGGAGCAGAACAATAACAGATTCTTGGACATGAGGTCCCTTGAATTTCCAGCTAAATGAGCTGGTTTATTGCACCTCTGCTCCACTGCAGCCACACCACACTGTGTAATGGGTAAAGGTCTGAGACCAAAGCCTGAGTGACACAATGTTTTAACCGATTAGACAAACAGAAGATTCACATAATTTCCATAATTATTCTAATTTCTGGACTTCACACTTACAAGGCTCAACCAGTAGTTTTTGAATTGAAAATAATTCTATAAAAAATTGAAGTCCTTGTTTTCTACTTATGTTTAAGCTAAGTATTAAAGTACATGCAACTCCGCACTGATGGCACAATAATGCCTGCAACATTTAGATGTTCTCCCTAGTCTCTCAAGGTACTTAATCTGGCCTCAGTAATGAATGATTATGACAATCACTTTTGATTAAGCATTATTCTTGTTCTCTTAGTTTGTTCAATGCCTTTCTCTAGCAATATGCAGAATAAATACATTAAGGACAGAGCTGGATTTGCAAGGACTAAAGGCACTTCAGGATTCTTCAGGGGTTTTTTAGTAGTTTATAGTCTTGCTTCTTAGTCAGATATGGCTTAAGTATAAAACTCTGTGTGTATGTATATGCGCTTTTTCTGTCCTCATACAAGACTTTGTCATCTACCAATTTAATTCACATTTAATACGGAAGAAAGATCTCAAAAGTGTGAAATACCTATAAATCTCATGAAAAACTAGTGTCTATTAAAAAGAGAAAAACACCATCTACAGTGAATCCCCACTGCATCGCGACTTCTCCATTACGACCCCGCCCATTTGTGAAGCAAATTTTTCACAATTATGATTCAGCCGTTTGCGAGTCTAGCTGCCCGACACATGCGCTGTTGACTCTGCTCTGCCGAGGGGCGGTGCCGCGGTGCCTGTGGGGCAGGACTCATCCCGCCCTGCGGGGCGGGGGGCTTGCAATGGCGGTACCGTGCCCCCGCCCCTGAACGGGGAAACTGCCTCATGAAAGTAAGGCAAACTGTGTGCTGGCAGGGGGCCATATGGGCAGCGCTGCCCCTCTCTCATGGGACCGGTGGATGTTAAAGGGAAAGAAACTCCCATACCAACCTGACCCCTCCACCCCCCCACCCTGTGGGCTTCTCCAGGCTGCTGCGGTCGCTCCCACTGACCAAATTGTGATTGTGCCCGTGCTGGCAGCCCTGCGTGTAGCAGCTCAGGCACATGGTGGCGGCAAGCGCATGGCGCAGCGGCGGCTCGGGCACACGGCATGGCAGGGCTGGAGGGCGCGGTTTACTGCAGCTCGCAGTGGCGTTTAGAGACCTGTGACACCCTGACCCGGTCCCTGACCCGCTCCTGTGTGCTCCGCTGAGACCCAGCGCAGCACCACCACAAGACATGCCATTCCTTGTTACTCAAAGCCCAGTCAAAGCCCAGGCAGTGCTGCCTCTACCGGGACTGGTGGATGTTAAAGGGAAAGAAACTTCAATACCGAAGCCCCCGCCCCGCCATAAGCGCACAGGGCATCACAATGTTGCAAAGTTATGGTTTTTCNTGGTTTTCTGGAGAATACTTGATAGCAAAGAGGTGTAAAAAATGTATCAACAATAGGAAAAAACCATCAGAATCTCTATCTTGTTAAAACTACAGAATCTCAATAAGACACATATATAAACTGGATAAAAGCTTAATTCAATTAATGTCTTATGTACTTTTTTCCTTTTTCCTGCTAATAGTGTATACCATACTCACAATTTGTTCATTTGGATAGCATACAACTACAAATAAAGCATATATTTACCATGCAGTATCAGTTCCCAATTCTTCAGAAATTTAAAATCAGACTCATATATGATAGCAGGGCTCATTTAACTTTTGTATTATTTAATGCTATGCTGAGGTATGGACATAACACCAAGGAAGGTGACAGTCAAGTATAAACTTTGCCTTGGATATTTAATATTCCATCATTCAGAGATAGTGTGAAAAGTGATCAAAAAGGATTAAAAACCTAAAGTCTTGAAGAATCAAGAATCTTCATTTTAAAAATGAGGGAGGAAATGCAAAAAACTGCTTAGCAGCTTGAGAACAGATAGCAAATGTGATGGACCAAACATGGAGCTATCAGAAAAAATTTTCTTAGAAAGATCTGAAAAAACCTCAAAAATCTGCTACAGTGGAAAAACTGTCTCACTAGCTTAATACGATGTAGGAAGGCATGCTTTTCCAATAAGAACAAGTACTGAGAGTCAATGCAAAAATATTTCTTCAGATGCAATATTAAATACAATATTAGGAATAAGTGCTTATTTCTAAGTGAATATGTCATCTGTAATTATTATTTCCTTTTTTTTTGGACAGAAAACAGAAAATTGTCTAACTCTTCATTAGTTTGTATCAGACAAAATAATTGAGGATGGAATATAAAAATCTCAATAAAATTAAAATGCTATGTCCAGATATTGAACAACGGGTTACTCACCAGTGAGTCAGCTGTCTCAACCTCAATTTTTGTCCAGCCTCGAAAGTACCTACAACTGCCCTCTGTAAGTGCTCTCTTGGATTATAACTTCAGAGAGGTATGTTGACCCTGTAATATATTGACATGGATAAATGAGTGGCTTTATCTCTCCATATACAACATGAAAATACAGGCTTTATTAGGTGAATCCTGGTGCTGATTCAAGGACAAAGAGAAACAGGTTCTGAATCCTTCTCATGCTTAAATGATTTTGATCTAAATCTCCTTTAATTTGACTCCTCAAAACTCAAAGGACTGCTCTAGCACTTCCAGACACAGGTCTCTTAGGAGTTCCTATAAGGAAAATGATATTCTGATCACTTAGGAATTAACTACCAGAGATGTAATATTATCAGAAAATCATCTCATTCCTTCTCTGTGTGTATAAAATTAATCCTTTCATGTACTCTACTTAAAAGTTTTGTGATAATTTGAATTTTGTGGTAAAATAGTCATGCTTACATCCCTCAAATGCTTGCAGTTCTGATTGTCCTCTTATGAAGTACATTTTTTATTTTAATAGCTGTAAACTACCAACTGTATTGATTCTTTTCTTACCCTTTCTGAATATCTTATTTGGCTGTTCCAAGTGTTGCCAGCACCTGGAACAACCAACCATTCACATTCAAGTTTTGGTGTAAATTTACCAGTGTTTCTAATAAAAATTTGCACACAAGCAAGTCATATTACATCTTTGCAAACTCACATCCCTATTGCTTTTTCTATTAATTAATTTCAGTGTTAATTCCAATATTTGGAATATGCGCTGTTCTTCTCTTCTGTATTTTGTAAAGCAGCTCAAATTATTCCAGATGCATAAATATCAAAAGATCCTACATGATACAGAAACAGAAAAAAAGTCTGTGTTCAAGATAATTTTGATTTTGCTGTGTTTGCCTCCAATAGCCAATAGTGAAACATTAGATTTCAGTTTTCTGCAATAAAATAATTTTAAAATATATAAATCCATCTTTTTGAGGCCCTCAAATTAATATTGTGTGATCTTTTTGCATGTGTTTTAGGCATTGAAAGGAATAGGTAACTACCATTATCAGAAACATGTTTTGAAGGAGCAAGTAGTGTCCACAGTGTTACTGATGCAATGAAAGCATAATATTAACTTTCCTGATCTTAAATATATGTGCCATGTCTCAGATCGAAAATTATATAATGATATTTCACATCTTCAAATTTAAAAAAAGTTCCATATGAAAGAAAAGATCCTCTGTGACTTGGAGGACTCCAGGCTGTTGATGAAAAAAAGGAAAAAAAAAATAACCCCAGAGATGGAAAAATAAGGTTAATACAAAGATTGGTGGAACTGGTATTCCAAAAGACCCTGCTAAGTGTTAGAAAGTACTTAGTCAATGATGACTAAGCACTCTCTACCTGCTGTATAAGTCTGATGGGCATTGATAGAAAATGGGAATCTATCGATTCTGGGCGGTTCCATGGCAGAGAGTACAGTTGGGTCTCCTGTATCACAGCCGTGAGCGCTTATTCATCTCCTGTGTAGCCCACCTTTCGCGTTGATTGGCAGCTCCTTAACATGCAGATTTGCCCCACACCCTCGCATGGTACCCCGGCGCTGTTTTGGCATTGCCTTGCTGTGTGTTGGTGCTTGTATCAGTGCTTCCCAGCGCCTACAGCCACCCAACGCCAGGAAAAAACCCTTTTCTGCTCGGGCGCGGACACTGGTGTGGGGAGCCACTGACACTGCTCTCCCGGCCCTGAGAGGATAGAGGAGGGGGAAGAGGGGAGGCGGGGGGCGGGGAGGGGGCAGGGCAGCCCAGAGTGGCCCTGAGCAGAGGGGCAGAATGTGGCTGGCACGGCTCGCCCGTGTTGGATGGAAAGAGACACTGTAGCCCAGTGAAATGATTTTATTTAGAAAAAACCGGAACACTGAAACTAGAGAAAAGACACACAACTTGCTTCATCCTCCCCCCTACTCTTTGAGCTAAAGTACAGCCAAGAATAATGTGTGATATTATCAGCAAGTATTACTATGGTTCTCTGTAGGTGGCAAACCTAATACAAGCATTGGTAAACCAGCGAGTAAACTAAGGGCATTTTTCAAATGCTATAATGGAAATACCAGGGCAATTAAAGAAAGGTCAGTAAAACAAATACATACTGGCAAGGATCCTAATACTTAGAAAATAACTTGAGAAACATATTAGAGAGGGTCTATTAATTCTCTGAATATACCATCACTGAAGGACCATCATAAAATGAATACACATGTATATTAATTTATGCATATGTCTGGTTATCACAGGGATATTTCAAGGATCTGATTATTTGTTGTTTTTTGAAAAAGAAAGGCTGGCATGAAACTAGCTGCAACCTATTTTTGTTTTTAAGCCCTTATATGGTTATGGCTGGTGTCTGCAATTTGCCAAAGAGAAAGTTGGACAAAGCCAAAGTTAATAGACCCTCAATTCTCCTTTAATTGTCAATCTAAAGATGGTATTATAAGATTTTATACTGATTAGGTACACTTTGCCATAGTTGGTATTGAATCAAATCCATCCCCTCTGGTTCCTTACATACAGCTCATAATACATTTTTCCACCAAGGACTGAAACATGGCCTCGTTGCTGAACACCCCACAGCGGTGAAGAAAAAAGGAACTCAGGAAACATTTGACTTCCCTTTGGGTCTGCAGATTTTGGAAAGTATGTAGAAGCATTTTCCTCTGGTCTTTCGGTCTTGGCTACTTGCCACTGCAGCCAACCCAGGGACAGCTCCTGTATCCCACCTCCTGTGCTGGGAACTCTCTCTCTTCCTCACTTGATGGATGAAGCATCTCCCTTATCACCACACATATGCAAACAACTCGTTCTGGCTTAGCTTCTCTCCTTATCATGGTTTTTATCCAGCTGGCAGGAACACTCAAACACTGCCTTTAATAAACAGTGACACTTTTCACTCTTTTGTATATAAAGCAGATTTTCCACAAAACTCAAATGCCCCTATTCTTGTCATTTGATTCAGAGAGTACTTTGGCATATAGGTCTCATAGAAGACATCATAATAAAATAAAAATATGAATTCCCGTGTTACAAAACTAAAGTAGTCCCCAGTAAGAATACAGCTGTGAGAAAATGAAATCATTTTCTTCCTCATTGCTTATCCTGAAGTTTCATATTTTCTGCAATATTATTGTGTATAGTTGAGGTACTCCATGCACTTCCGTGAAGGGTAACCTCACTAATTTTGTGTATCTAAAAGACTGAACTGAAATATAGTTATGCAGAGTAAGAGAAGTAAATATTCTGAATCTAAATTGAGTAATACCTAAGACAGACATGTAGAGAGTAAATGTGGCACTGTGTAAATGTGCCAGGTGGCACTGTAAATGAAGACATGAGAAGTCACAAAGTTTCAAGCAGAAAACAGAAATTTGAAACAAAGCATTTTCATTAACTAAAAAACGCATCAAATTATAGAATACAAATCTATGAAACCTAAATGAAAGATTAATTTTTTTAATCTATTCTATTACAGGATCACAGGATATTCCAAGTGGGAAGGGAACCACAAGGATCATCTAGTCCAACTCCTAAGCGAACGCCCACCCAGGGATCAAACCCACAACCCTGGAGCCATGGGCACCACGCTCCATCCATCTGAGCCTCTCATCACCTAGGCCATGTCACTGAGTTCCTCATCCAGCATTTTCTTAAACACCTCCAAGGATGGTGACTCCACCACCTCCCTGGGCAGACCATTCCACTGAGGAATCACTCTCTCTGAGAAAAAGTTCTTCCTAACTTCCAGCCTAAACGTCTCCTGGCGTGGCTTAAGGCTATGTCCTCTTGTTCTGGTGCTGGCAGCCTGAGAGAAGCAATTTAAACCCACCCGACTGCAACCTCCCCTCAGGTAGTTGTAAAGAGCAATGAGGTCACCTCTGAGTCTCCTCTTCTCCAGGCTGAACAACTCCAGTTCCCATAGTCACTCCCCACAGGGCTTGTTCTCCAGTTTACCAACATTTTGGATAATATTTTTTAAAAGGATACATTGAAAGTATTAAAACATTCAGTTATAACATATCCTGAATAAAACGTTGATACTCAGTTGGGCATTGTATTGTTTTTCTTGATGTTTGCATTATATGTTGAATTGTAAACATCAGAGAGTCCATCAACATTTCAGATGATTTTACTGATTATTTCAAATCAGATTCTATTTTAACTTGGATCTATGAAGAATTTAGAAACTCAATTCTGATAGAAAATTAAAGGACAATTCAACCCCCTCTATTCTTCAGAACATGTTTTTCTGTCTTTCATATAGAAGAATTTAATGTATTTGCCTTTTGTCTGGTATTCAGTCTCATTCTAGTATATTTAAATGTGAACCATTTTAGCAGAAAAACATTGTTTTGAAGGAGTATTCTAAAGAAAAAATAAGAAAAAGAAACAAAAATGGTGGAGCATGATACAGAGTATGAGGAAAGAACATTGGAGGAAATCAATGAGGACAAAGTAGAAAACAGCTAAACAGCAAGAGAATTTAAGTGTGATTTTCAGAATTGTTCCTTCTTAAAACTACAAGTCTGATTGAGACGTAACTCAATATCTAAGCTAATTTTGTAACTAACAAGAGTAATTACAACAACTAAATTTCACTTTTTATTAATCAATTTTTTTAAGCAATGTGATAGGAAAATAATTTCATTTACCCTTGCAATCTTCAAGGAAAGAAGGTAACACACTTGGAAATCAGATTCAGTTTATACATATCCAGATACCAGACAATCTGCCAGAGAGGGACAGCTGCGGCATGAGATGGGAAAGGGGAAACAGCTCTCATGTGGGAGCCACACAGCAAAGTGCCCCAGCTGCTCCCCTTCTTACCACCTGGACAGTGCTGCAGAGAGCACAGTTATCCCCAAACCTTCACTTTCTACCCAGTAAACCTGGCCCTGATGTACCTGCCGTGTTTCTTTCTAAAAGAAAAAAGAGTAAAAAACAGACATACAAAAATGCATCAATAACAGAATTGGATTAGTGACTGCTAACAGGAAAAGTAATTAATTTCATATTACTAACCTTACACTAAGAATTGAATCAATACTAATATGAAATAAGCTGCATGAGATGTACCCATTACTAAGTTAGATATTCATAATGTGGAATCAGAGCTACAATCTACCATGATTTTATTTGAGACAAGAAATAGTTATACCTCCTCCATTGCAAGGAAAGGGACAGGCCAATGCCATCGCGAAAGCCTAACCTCGCAAAGAACTGTAGGTCGTTAATATGCATGCAGGCCATGCCCATTGGCCCAGCCCCCGGAACTCCGCAGATCCGGGCACTTTTCTGCTTCTCCCCTCGGACTCGTTGAGCATAGGGAAGCAGAGGGAACCATTTCTGAGCCCCCTCTGACTCGGGAGACCCCCACCACCCCAAGAATCTGTGGGCCTGTCTGGGCCGCTGCAACTGTGTGCTCTCAACACAAACCCCCGCACCGCCTCCCCCTCCTCCGGCGCTCACGCCTGGGCACCCCAGCCNACAGGCACCACAGCACCGCCCCTCAGCAGAGCAGAGGCAGCGCGCATGCGCTAGCTGGCTGGACTCGCATACAGCTGAAGCCAAACCGCGATAAATTCACATCGCAAATGCGTGAGGTCGTAATGGAGAGGTCGTGATACAGAGAGGATTCACTGTACAAGTAAAGATTATGAGCAAGCATGAGGAATTTTGAAGCACTTTGCATAAGTTTAGTAAATTTACTTACCTTTCTACATACATCTAATACCCACACAATACTGGCTAAAGTATTACTGAAGATAAGCACCTCAAATTTTGTATCTGTGAATCTTAAACTACCTGAAAAAATATAATACTGAATATACTTGCTCTACAAGAAAATATGAATCTATAAAATACCCAACTTTTCATTCAATAAATGCATTTTTTTTGCTATTCTTTATTTTCAAAACTTTTAAATTTTAAAAAGTTTAAATTTTTGTTTTTTGAAATTACTTTTCTGCAGTTTTGATGGTGTAAGCATAGACAAGAAACAGTCTGAAGGCATAGGCAATCTCTTCTAATCTTTTAGAGAAGCTGAGATCATTAGGAAAACAAGGTAACTTTTACATTCTGGGTTACAGAGGACATTTTCTTCGTCAAGGAAGCTAGTGTGAAAAATATGCCTATATTTAACCTCTTCACACTTATCGCTGTTGCACTTTAAATGCCAATGGGCCACATAGTGCATTTTATGATTGATGCAATTAATGTAATCCAATGGAAAAAAAAACTATCCTTGTTTAGGAAAGGTGGCTTTTTGTTTGTTTGTAGTGTTTTGATTGTGTTTGGTTTGGCTTTCTTAATTGATTTACTGATATTGCTAAACCATTGTCTTGACCTCATGCAAGCTATTGGGATGAAGCAAAATCTCAGGCTGGAACAGGTCAGGCACAAGGGTCCTTGTTTTAAACTGATGATGTGCTTCAGTTACTTGACTAAAACATGCAGATGGTACAATTTATGTCTAGAAGAACTGACAGACTAAGAGAGTTTTTGATACAGAAAGAAGAGGTTTTGATATTGGAGAGATGGGCTATCAGAAAGACTGTAAAAAGTCATAAAGGTCTTTGCTAGGTCCATTGTTTTTGGTGTCCTGGGAAGGTTTGAATTTCCCTTCCCAGACTTGTTTACTAAATAACTTTTATACGCATCTCAGAATGATGATGTTTGGCTTTATCCTCAATAGAAGGTTTGGAGGAATTAGGTTCCAACAGTGGCTATGTTTATTTTTTTTAAGTCAATTGTCTCTAGAAGTCCATGGATGGTCACAGTTGATGTTGTTCTAATACTTTGAGGAGGGCATTGAATATGCTAGATATAGTATAATACCTTTGGGTTGAGCGTAAGTATGATTCACTGATTTTAAACATTCTTTTACAGGGAGCACATATGTTCTAGGTTTTGTATTGTGCCTCTAGTGGTCTAATTCACTACATAAACAATTAAAGCAGTTAAGTCTTTCTTTAGACTTCACTGACTACTGGCAAGATCACCATTGGCCGTAGTAGATTACCTGCTACATTCGCATGAAGACAACCACCCACAGGCACCTAAATTTATGCTGTCAAAATTATTACCTGCACATTAAGTATGCTTTTTTTCATATCATTCTAAACATTGCTTTCCAAAGCATGAATAGATATCCCATTTGAAGAAGGACTGCACCACTGGAGCCAACCTGATCTGACACTGAATGTCTGAGACACTATCAGAGCACCATGTAGTGGTTGGGAGACCACAAACCGATTCAGATCTGTACATGTTTGAAGGAACGTATCCAGTAGGACAAAAAATCCTTGAGTGGGAAGACAGGTGTGAAAGAACAACTTTGCTCAATTCTCATGCCAGTCAAATTGGCATAATGTGTAGCTATAACACAGGGAACAGAACTACCCACTGTGCCATTCTGGGAAGGACTAACAAGCAACTAAGTATGTACGGGCTTTAAAACCTCATTTTTAAGTGACAGACTTGTATTGCAGAGTAAGACTTTACAGGAAGAAGTTTATCTTTTGGTTGGTATATCTTTTTTTCTTGGTGATTTCAGAACTTTCATTCGGAAATCACTGAAAGATAATTGAGGCTCGTTATGCGATTTTTTAGTTAGTTTCAGCAAAGAACCTCATTATAATTGGAATTGTGTCTTTAATTAGCTTCTTGAATGGCTATTTTGGATTTCTGTGAATTAGAAACGAGATTAAAAACTGCTAATGTTCTTGCATGTAACCTTCACACTCAAAATTTAGTGGCTTCTCTAAAGAACAGAACAAGGGGGTTATGAATGATTTGTAAAGTTTATCATTTTCTGAACTATACTTATTCTTTGTACCTAGAATATTTATTGCTAGTACAGTGATCCTCCGCATAGTTGCGATCCATAATTTGCGAGATCCCATACTCGCTGTTGATTTTCCAGCAAGTTGTGGGACCTGGCGCGTGCGCAGAACCTACCGCGACCCCAGTCTGCTTGGTCCCTGGCCCCGCCGCTCGCACAGCGAGCGCAGCCGGCTCTGGTGCTCACCCCCTGGCCGTGGTCCCGGCCCCGGCCTCAGCGCTCACCCCAGCCCTGGTGCTCTCTCGCCTCACTGCGCCGGTGCCGGTCCCGGCCCCAGCTCCCCTGCCCTGGCACTCACCCGCCTCGTCGGAGCACAGCCAGACATCTGAAACAAGCCCCGCTCTCAGGACCGTCCTCCAGACCTTATTAGGGGAGGGGGCGTGGCTACAGGTGTGGCGTACTTGACTACGTAGTGGGGTCACTATCTTCACGGATTCCAAGACTCGTGTGAGGAGGACCAGACCCAACAGCCCACGAGTAATGGCGGATAACTATATTTCCTCATTACAGTTGTTCTAATTTCTAAACATAATGCAACTTAATTTTAGAAAAACAGAACCTGATACATCTTCTGGATCACAAAGACAATTTTAGGAATCAAATAATATAATTCATAAACATATCAATCTCCAACCCCATATAATTCCTTCCTCCTCTCTCCCTCCAAAAAGGAAGGCTACACTATAGGTCTTTACCATTTGCAGGCTCTGAATGGTCTTACAGTCTAGCTTCAGAACCCTGGAAATCCTTCACATGCACAGCTCCCTTCTAAAGCAGGTCACCTCTGCAGAAGGAGCACTGCAACATTATCCACATGCTAGCTAACAATCCTGAATATAGAGGTTTACATATACAAATTAATTATGTTTTTTATTTATAATTAGTTTTAATTGAAAAAACAAGAAGGAAAAGGACTGCCAATGCTACAAGAAGACGGCTCTGCTTCCCATTCCATTCCATTCCCAAGGTGCTGTGGGCAGCAAAAAATAGTTAAGATGGCTCAAGCAAGATAAAAGTGAAACTAATGTACCACAGACAGCACTGTGTTGAAGGCACAACGCAGATTGCTTTGTAAATACGTTATAAAAATAATACAAGGTCCAATTTTGCTAATCTTAAGGTCAAGCAAACTCCTTTTGAACTTAATAAGAACAGTTTCCCTTTGAAATTCATTCTCATTACTCAGTTGTCACATTTAGAAAACCTTCTGGGTAATAGAAAATGTACATGTCCTCACAGCTTGCTCCATGAAGACAAACCAAGCATTTCACTGTAGGTATAATTCTTTTTTTCTTGAAGTTAGTTGTTCTTGTTGGACTGTGCATTTATCTTTTGGGTATCTAGAGACTGTACAGTTTAAATTTTCTTCCCCTCCCCCCCCACCCCCGCTCAAAACAGTAACAGAGGCATTACACTCAAGCACACTAAAAGCTTAGTACTGGTAGAGATAAAAACAAATCATTAAATAATTTTATAAAGGGATGCATTTTGAAAATGTTGAAATAATACAGAAATAAAAATCTTAACATAGTTTACAGTAGACTTTTTCTGAGCCAATGAATCACTTTTATTCTTCTCTGTCCACATGACTAATATTTTTCCTTTTGTAAATTAATGTGCTGCTGAGGAATCTCAAGTGAGTAAAATTGGCCAGATAAGTAATTAAAAAATTGTACTGTATAAGTCAAGTAAATATTTAAAGATAAAATAAGGAAACTTAGGGACTTCACAGGCATGCCTCTAAGGAACTTTATCTACAAAAAGAGAATATTCTTTAAAGATACAGATAAGGCCTTCACCTTCTGATCAGTCAAATGTCTGTGGCTTTCTGATTAAATGAGGTTATCCTATTTCCTCCTCTCCCTAAGGAGATATCAATGAATTTTCTTTAGCGTGAAGTATCAAAAGCACTATAAAAATTAAATTATCAGATCACTAATAGTTTTAAATTGTTTTAAAATATTGTGTCATATTTTCCTTCCAATGAATCATATATGTTATTTCATTAGCCTTCATTCCTCTAGGATATGTAATCGTTAATGTAATGTTACATGTTTGTTTTTCTGTTCCTGAATATTTACAATATCCAGGGAACAACCTACTTCCTGCTAATTTTACTGTTTTCTAAAATATGATAATAATTCCACTATTACTACAGTTACCAACTAAGCTTTGTGTTGAATTAAATAGTCACAAAATTAACACATTTCCTCATTCCAAGTAAAACCAAGCATGTCCTTCAACACAGGGTACTTCAAAATTGCAAAAGGGACAAATACATCTGTGTTCACTGTCTGCTGGGGTAAAGCTATGCAACATACCACTCTCAGGCTTTCCATCAGTTGTTTTCCACTCAGCCAGGACTAGTTAAAAGACACAAGGATATTACTTCTGAAGTCAGAAGAATACTACTTAAAATATATATATACAGAAGCACATGTAATCAGAGGCAATTTCCCTGGTCACATTTACCAGAAGATTAATTAGTCCTTAGACTAAAGGAACTTTCCATTACATTTGCCTTGGTTCTTTAAACTTGTGTTTTCTTGAATCTTTTCCTCTTCTTTCCTAAAATATTATCAGTTCTTCAGGATTCTCCTAGAAATAGCTTAGCTTTGAGTCCACTTGTTTCACTGCACTACACACTAAACCAGAGTATTAATGAGATGAGTACAAATTAAAGATGGAGTTCAAAAGAAAGGAACTAAATCTTGATATTGTATCACCAACATACATATAACTGCATATGTTAAATTTTAACAAATATTTTGAAAGTAGATCATGCAAATGCTATATAAATACCCAAGCCAATACAACTAAGAACCTAAACCAGGCAAACATTAGTGAGTTATATGTTCAGAACACTAATCACAGAAGAAAGAACTTCTCTTCAAATTATTACCTGAGTCTTTGGATTTGTCACTTTTATCATCTTAACCCAATCAATAATTACGTAGTGAATAATTTTAGGTATCCTGAGTGATACTTTGTGTCTCTTCTAGGATGTGTAGGTAGGAACTAAAGCTTTAGAGAGGTCATTATCTCCCAAATCAAGGTTTAGTAAGTTTTCTTTTCTCTTGTCCTGCCACAAGACCCAGCCAGGGTGGGCATCTGTGCCAAGGAGGAAACACTGCTACGAGCTCAGTCAGAAGTACGCATACAGCACTGGCCAGCACTCGCTGTGGTGACAGCATATGTGCAGGGACCCTCTCTCCCAATTCCCAGGGACTCCCTGGGTGGAGATGGGGCATAGTAGACTCTTCTTACTCCCCTGGCCAGTATTATAGTGTAAGGAGTTTCTGGGGAATGCCCCACAGCTGCCCTGGGGTGGAGTGATAGGGGCTAATTTACATATTAATGAGCAGCCTAGCTATGTGGGTGGAGGGCTTTGTGAGAGGGGAAGGCCCATGGTGTTGTGACAATCAAGAGTTGACTGTGTACTGAAAAATAATGAAATAAATACATGTATACTTATTTCACTTTGCTAATGTTTACAGCAGCTCATGTACACATTTAGTTCACCAAACATTGTACTGAGCTACCCAAGGCTTCCTTCAGAAGGACCTTACCAACAAGGAGCCCTGGCAAGGGAAAGTGAGGTGTACTTTAGCCTTTCTTGTTCTAGCTGCTGATACGTGAGACATGCAGGCCAGATGTAAAAACATTTTGGGCTAAGAAAAGGACTCAAAAGTATGTATGTCTAGTGGCTCCTACAGGCATGATCTCTTTGGCTGCTCAAGGGGTAAAGGGGAAAATAGTGCTTTTTCCTTGTGTTTTATGCAAAACTGTGATCAAGCTGTTAGCACTTGAACTTTGTTCATTATATTTCTACATAGTTAACTTGCAAAGTATGGCTCTCTCATCTGGTTCCCTAAAGTTGTGCCATCCCCATCTTGGCTTGATTTCCTGTATTTGAGAAATCCATGTAATGGCCAACTTGCCAGAGCACAAAGGCCAGTCTTCTCAGGAAGCTGAACACAATAGCTGCAACTTGCAGAAGTTCTCACTTGATAATTTCTAATGTTTTTTGTTTGCTTGTTTTGATGAATATTCCAACCTTGTTTGTAAAAGACACATGGTGATGGATGCACTCTGCTGCCATGTCAAGACAGAGTCATTCAGAGACATGCTGTACTGCTCAGTCTAAATATAATGAGTCAGGATTTCAGTCCTCTCAACACATAAAAAAGTTGTAACATACACATAATTACTTGAAAAAATCCTGTTTCAGAAATACCTGTGAAGCAGTGTAAGAAAGTTCCCCAAGTATCTGGGACAGGAAGTGATTGCTTTACTGAACACACAATACAAAGGAGGAAGGAAATTTTTAATGGAAAGACTTACATGTAAACCAGTTAGTGAGATGCACCACCCTTTTTCAAACGGAGTATAAGCAATAAGCTGAAAGTAGCAAAAAATTATTCCTGACCAGAATATTTTCACCCTATCTATACAGTGTTACCCATGGACTTTTAAAGTCCTCAGACAGTCAGTTTCAGTCCAAAAATCCTTTGAAATGAAAGCTTTGCATGGAGTGTAGGGACCTCAAATCAGAGTCTCTGTCTACAACGCAGTTAGCAGAGATCCTGAGGATGATCTTTTTAAATAAGATTTTCTTTCTTCATACTCACCTAATTGTATTTCATTGCATAAATTTCGTCTTCACAACTGCATTTTTTCAAGCATAATATCTTTATGAAATTATACATTGATTTTGATCCTCTAGGGCAGATTTCTAGTCATACGTACTTAATGAAGAGTTAAATTTTTCTGAGAATTAAAGTAAGACTACTAATAATTGCTACACCTTGCTGGAGTCATAGCATCTGAGTTCAGCCTCTTTTTTCTGTTCTGATGTTTAATAAGTGTAATAAGTTTTCACTTGATTCTCACTATGGTTCCAAAGAGGATTTCTTTAAAAATCAAGTAAATTTAATCGTGGGAAAATATCTTGCATGCAGAGAAGAGAATAAAATTTTAGTTGCCGATGCACAGAATATTACAACAAAATACAAGTCTCATTATAAGAGATGAAGGAAATGTGAAGACTATGGCACCAGTTGTGACACTTAGGCTGAGTTTTCCCCAAACTGCTGCTCTACATGACTTTGCATTGTCCGATTGAATGGGAGAAGGGCTGTGAGTCCATGCCTGCTATGCTGACATAACAACACAAGCGAGCAGTGGCAAAACCCAACATAGCTGCTTCCCTCATTTAGCCCTCATTGCTTTCAGTCCCCTTCTAATTGCTCTGGTTTATTGACAGGTGACTGATTTAGACTTTATATGGTTTTTACATTTTTTAAAGGAAAACACTGGTTTAATATGAACACAAATGGGTACATTACGATCAGAGCTGCCCTCCTCAGCATGGATGCTTGCCCATCAGCATAGGATCCTATACCGAACTGAAATGAAAAACTGTTAAAAGAGTTTTGATCTCCTTTACTCTGCTGGTTATCAGAACAGGCAGAGACAACACTATTGACATCAAAGAAGTGGAAAATGAATGATTACGAAAAGTTGGACTTTAACAGTTCTATGAGGAGTTGTAGTACAATTATAACAGCAATTTCAAGCACATTCCTTCCATGACTGTAAATGAGGCAGCGTGTTCTGAATTATATGAATGAGGAGTATATAATATCAAATGTATTCCAAGTCATTGTGATGAAGCAAGACAAACTGTGGCAACTGCAAATGCGAAAGAGTGAGACAATTTTTGAAATTGCTGTTGCCTAAACTGCTTGATTAACAACTATAGCCCTTGACTCCATTTAAGTGCAGAAGAATAAAATAGCATTTTAGTAGATATTCCACTACCAGCTAGATTTGTCCCACATAGGGACAAAGCTTTAACTAAAGTAGGCACAATGATGGCAGTTCTTGTGCACTGACCCCAATCCTGCTGTTTTCAGGCTGGGTAGCAGCAAATCTGCCACAAATATGCAACATGGGGACTTTTCTGTATTGTTCTGAATTGATCTAGAGAAGTAACAGTGATCCCTCTGTTGCTTAAAAGGAGGTAAAAACGACTTGTGTAACTGTAATGACTATCTCTTACAATTCCTCTGGGTGTCATTTTCATTGCATCTTTACCCAATCTCATTAGAGCTCTCAGAAGAGTTCCGTCCCTATCGACTGAGGAAACATTATAAAGACAATTGATTAGGAAAACCTATTCAAGAACATCTCCGGTAGGAATAGAGTTATTTCTATTCTGTGTTTCTAACCCCATTTTTCAGCACTTTGGTAGCAATGGCCAGGTAGCTGAGATGATGTGTAGTTGATACAGATGAGATACCCAGACTCCAAATACTATTTATGCGTTGGATGACAGAATTCATACAATTTTCCACTACTTCTTCAGTGAATGACTGTCTGCAGTAACTTTAAAGCTCAGATTTTCCAGGATGGTATGGCAATTTTAGATTGTTTTTCCCTCCTTAAAGGCTGATTATACAGTCACTCAGCAATAGTCTTTTAGCCAGCAACTTTCCTTCCTTGATGCCTTATTATATAAATAATATTATTTATAATGTTTATATAATAATTGTTTTATTCTGTTCACCTTCATTATAACAAACAAATTAAAATAGGCTATACTAGGAAACAAACTGTCTGATATACAGTATAATGCAGCCTTGACAATAATGGACATAAATGGTGCCCTACTTCAAAGTCTTCTGCTTGCCAAGTTTTTTCCTAAGATCTCCAAGAATTCAGTCAGGCCAGCCCAGCGCCCGTTTTCAAGTCTCTGTTGCTCCGTGGCGATTTTCCCAATGTTGAACCACAGTGAGAGGAATCAGGTAGAGAAAGACCTCACACAGCTTTTTAATCATAACTTTCATATATGGACCACCAGTTCTATTACAACCAATAGTGTAAATCATGTTTTTTTTAAAAGTCAGAAGTTTGACCTAATACTACTAAATTCTCCAAAATACACATTAATATTTGGTGTCTCTCCTGCTGGAATTGAGCACAATAAAGAGACACAAAATTTAGGTGTAACTCTATCCAGGAGCTTCATAGATAAATAACCAGCAGATACTGCTTCTCTTGTAAGTTGGCAGGTATTAGAACCTTCTATTGTGCCCACATGGAAATAACAGCTCAACTCCCATGAAAGTTTGAATATTCTCAGTAATTGAAAACTCACACAGTTTTTTCAAAGTGTCCTTCTGCCACTCTGTGTCATATTGATTAGAAATATTCAGAAAATAGCAAAATGCTAAATAAAAGGTCCAGAAGTTATGCTTCTTTGCCCCTCTCTTTGTGCCCAAGACCACATATCCGTAGGATCCAGAATCTGTGGTGCTCTAAAGGGTTACTTTCTCCCCCTGATATACATGCAAAAGCTGTACAAGTTTCAACTTGCCAAGGCTAAGGTTACCTCCTGTGTTCTGAACTCTTCCTTTTGGACCCAGGTGAACTGAACTTTGAAAGAATCATGAAAAGTCTCTACAGATTGCTTGTTAAAAGTGACTGAACATCTGGATGTGAGAAACCAAGAGGATTAATTTTACCTACCTGTCAGTATATATTAGATGCTGTGACCAAGGAAAGATGTGACCTTCCAATCAGAAGTGCCTGTGATAAAAACAGGTATAAAGCCAAAGACAACAGGAAACACAAGGCAACCTTCTTCAGGCTAATGAAGTTAAATAATGATTGTGGTGGTCAGCGCTGAATTGTGAAGGAGACAGTGTTATGAGAGGAGAGAGAATTCATATACTGTTTCTTCACTCAGATGTTAAGAGTTCCTGTGCTACTACTTAATGGATAGTCAACAATGTAGGATACAGAATTTATCAGTGACTTCTCTGTCTGTGTTTGTAAAATCACATAATATATTGCAATGATAGGAAATTTTCATTTCATTACTACTGACTGTCCTGGAGCTAAGAAGCAACTTTATAGATTCCATGGAATCATGGAATCATAGAATGGTTTGGGCTGGAAAGAGCCTTAAACATCTTTAGTTCCAACCCTTCTGCCATGAGCATGGACACCTTCCACTAGACCAAGTTGCTCAGAGCCCCATCCAACCTGGCCTTCAACACTTCCAGAGATGGTGTATCCACAGATTATCTGGGCAACTTGTCCCAGTGTCTTATCACCCTCACAATAAAGAATTTATTTCTTGTATCTAGTCTAAACCTATTTTCTTTCAGTTTGAAGCCATTACCCACTGTTCAGTCACTACATGTTCTTATAAAAAGTCCCTATCCATCTTTCTTTTAGGCTCCCTTCAGGTACTGAAAGGCTGAAATGACATCACCCTGCAGCCTTCTCATTTCCAGGCTGAACAATCCCAATTCTCTCAGTCTTTCTTCATAGGAGTGGTACTTCATACCTCTAATCAGCTTGATGGTCCTCCTCAGGGCCCACTCCAATAGGTCGATGGGACCTGTGGGTCGATGTGGTCCTGTGCTAGGGACCACAGAAGTGGATGCAGCACTCCAGGTAGGGATTCATCAGAATGGAGTAGGGGGCCAGAATCACCTCCCTCAATCTGATGGCCACAGGCTTTTAATGAAGCCCAGGACCCACTTGGCCTTCTGGGCTGCAAGCCCACATAGCTCATGTCCAGCCTGTCATCCACCAGAACCCTGAGTCCTGGGCAGGGTTGTTCTCAATCTGGTTATTCCACAGCCTGGATAATACTGGGGGGTTGCCATAATCCAGGTGCAGCACCTTGCACTTGTTAAAACTTGTCTTGTTAAATTTCATGAGATTCTTTTCCCATGAGCCCAGTTCGTGAGCTTGTCCAGGTCACTAACTCTTATAAGCACTATCTATATCTGTGATATATAAGATAGAAATGTCGACATAGCATTTTATTAATATCAGATGAGTGCTGTCTGACGTTTCAGCACTAGCAACTTAGTGACATGTCCATCTAGATTTTTCTCCTAAATGGGCATAAGCCAGACTGTTGCAGTCAGGTTATTTGTGAGGATGCTACCATGAGAAGTTTGAAAGAATGGTGCACAAGCAAAGCTGACCTGCTGAGCAGACTGTGCTAGTGATTAGAGGCAGATACAACATTTTGTGGGAGGAAATACCTGAGTGAGGCCTGGGGACCACTTCAGTGTTGCAAAAGAAAAGATTTATGGTGCTGATTGTATTATGCAGACAGCCTCAGAGATTCCATTCTCACTTTAATGTAAATCAAAGATGGCTTATGTTAAGCTAATTGTGATAAAATTAATGAAAAGGTGCTTAGGAGGGGAACCGGGTGTGCTGGGCTTGTTGTGGCTGTTTTTTTTTTGGTAGCAGGGAGGCTATGGCTCCTGGCTGGGCCCGCTGCCAGCCAAGGCCAGGCCAATCAGGAGAGATAGAGACACCTCTGTGATAACACATTTAAGAAGGGAAGAAAAAAAAGCTAGATCAAGAAGAAGATGGCTGCTGGAGAAGAGCCATGAGAAGTTGTAACAGCAAGTGCAGGAACCAAGGCCAGGGCCAAAGGAGGGGGAGGAGGTGTTCCAGGCATCTCCCTGCAGCCTGTGGTGATGACCATGGCAAAGCAGGCTGTCCCCCTGCAACTCATGGAATGGAGAGAACACAGGGATGCAGAAGATCCACCTGTAGCCCGTGGAGAGAGGAGCCCACGCTAGAGTAGGAGGATGCTGGAGGGAGGCTGCAGCCCGTTGGAGCCCACATTGAAGCAGAGTCCCAGGAGAGAGGTGTAGCCCGTGGAGAGGAGTCCACGCTGTGTGGTAGAACTGTTCCTGGTAGGATCTGTGTGCTTTGGGATGGGACCCATGCTGAAGCAGCCAGTGCTCAAAGAACTGCACCCTGTGGAGTGACCCACAGGCAGCAGAGTATGGAAGAGATGCTGCCTGTGGGATTGGACTCACACTGGGGAGGGTCATGAAAGACTTTTCCTTGTGGAAGTGACCCCATAGAATGCAGGGAAATGGCCTCCTCCCCTTAGCAGTGGCAAAGAAACACCAACTGCCTGGCTTTCCCGTACTCATGTCCCAGCCGCCCCTGCCTGCTGGAGGAAAGGGGGAATGTGGTATCTGTTGTAAGAGACAGAGGGGTGGGGAAGAAGGTTGCCTTTAAGATGATACTTCTCACATTAAGCTCTGATCTTGTTGGATCAGGGGCTCAAGTAGCGCAATTGGTTAACGCGTGGTACTTATACAGCAGTACAAAGCCGAGCAATGCTGAGGTTGTGAGTTCGAGCTGCACCTGAAGCACACAGCTTCTTGGATGAGCAAAGAGCTCCTGAAAGAACTAGGGGAAAAAAGAAGGATGTATAGCCTTGGAAAAAGCGGCAGGTGAGTCAGGGTGTGTTTAAGGAAGTCGTCAAGTCATGCAGGAGAAAAACTAGAGAGGCAAAAGACCAGATGGAACTCAACCTAGCCGATTCTGTTAAGGACAATAAGAGATGTTTCTATAAGTACATCAACAATAAAAAGAGAGGCTGAAACAACCTTCACTCCTTATTGGATGCAAAAGGGAACATAGTAAGTAGTGATGAGGAAAAGGCAGAAATACTTAATACGTACTTTGCCTCTGTTTTTAACAGTAAGACAGAAAGCCTGCAGGACAACTGGACTAGTGGGCTGACTGAAGGAGTTGGGGTGCAATACAACCCCCCTGTAATCCAGGAGGCGGTAGTCAGAGACTTGCTGAGTGGCTTGGACCCTCGTAAGTCCAAGGGACCATATGGAATCCACCCAAGGGCGATGAAAGAACTAGCAGATGAACTCGCCAAGCCACTTTCCATAATTTACCAACAGTCCTGGCTTACTGGTGATGTACCACAAGACTGGAAAACTGCTAATGTGACACCCACCCACAAGAACGGCAGGAAAGATGATCCGAGTAATTACAGACCTGTCAGCCTGACCTCAGGCCAGGGCAAAGTCATGGAACAGATAGTCCTGTGTGCTACTACGCAGCACCTGCAAAATGACCATGACATTAGAACTAGTCAGCA